>WBNM01020132.1:11416-43325 GCA_013399055.1 Ramphastos sulfuratus
TCTCCTGGAAGCCTTCTCCTCTCCAGGCTGCAGAGCCCCAACTCTCTCAGCCTGTCCTCACAGCAGAGCTGCTGCAGCCCTCTCAGCATCTTGGTGGCCTCCTCTGCACTGGCTCCAACACTTCCATGTCCTTCCTGTGCTGGGGGCTCCAGAACTGCACCCAGGACTGCAGCTGGGGTCTGAGGAGAGCAGAGCAAAGGGGCAGAATCCCCTCCCTTGCCCTGCTGCCCACACTGCTCTTGCTGCAGCCCAGCACACAGTTGCTGTCTGGGCTGCACTCACACTGCAGGCTCCTGTTGAGCTTTTCATCACCCCAGACCCCCAGGGCCTGTTCCTCAGGGCTGCTCTCAGCCATTCCCCACCCAGCCTGTTGGTTGGACGAGGCTTGATGGGTGCATGGGAGAAGGAGGAGATCTGCTCTGCCTGGGAGGTTGGAGCAGCTGCAGGCAGCCCTGCTTGGCAGGCTGAGACCTTGCGTCGTGAGTTGATGTGCAGGAGACGCACTGGAGAGCAGCTCCAGGATGCAAGAGGAAGAGAGAAAGATGAAGGACAGGCTCCAGAGAAGCTTGAGGAGAGGCAGGTCCAGGCCTGCAGAAAGGCAGGTTGATGTCTCAGCTCCCTGCAGCCCCAGGATGGCTGTCCCCAGGTGCTCTGCAGCTCCATCTCCAGCAAAGCTTCCAGCTCCTGCGCAGGCATTTGCTGTGCTGCAGCTGCAACCTGCAAGGCACACAGCAGAGCTTTGGCTGTTGTGTCTTTATTTGGGCACTGCAAGCTCCCAACCAGATGTGTGGATTGTGGCTGGGTGGGTGATGTGCCCTCCCTGGAGGTGTTCAAGGCCAGGCTGGATGAGGTTCTGAGCAGCCTGTGCTGGTGGGAGGTGTCCCTGCCCATGGCAGGGGCACTGGCACTGGATAGCCTCCAAGGTCACTTCCAAGCCAACCCATGCTGTGGTTTTAGGATTCTATGCTGTGAGTGAGACAATTCCCCCAGCTGAACCCCTGCACACTCCCCCTGGGGCACCCTGGCAGCTCCCATGGGATAATCCACTCCTCAGGAGAGCCTTTTGCCAGGGACTCAGCAGCCAGCAGAGCCAGCCCAGGCTCTCTGAGGTGCACAGTGGTGACCCCTGGGCCATGGTTTGGGGTCAGGAGATGGGAAGTGGCAGGAGCAGAGAGCAGGGGAGGGCAGGGCAGATGAGAGGTGGTGGGCAGCAGGTTGAGGAACCTCAGAGGCTGAGCTCTTTTCATCTTGCATCATTCTCCAGGAGTCCTGGGAAGTGTCACATTGTGCTCAGGGGTTTGAGCTGCTGCTTGAGCAAAGGCTCTGTGCAGGCAGAGATGGAGGTTGTGTCATCATCTCTGCTGAACAGCTGCTGATGAGCAGCTGGTGGCAGGCCTGATGTTGGTGCTTCCACATAAAATGTTTGCCCTCAAACTCTGCTGGAGGAGCCCTTGAGCAGCCTGTGCTGCTGGGAGGTGCCCCTGCCCATGGCAGGGGGGTTGGCACTGGGTTGGCACTCAAAGGTCCTTTCCAACCCAACCCATTCTGAGATTCCATGCCAGATCTGTCACCTCCAGCTGTGGGAGCCTGGGGCTGAGGTGGAACTGGGATGAGCTATCAAAGCTGGCCTGAGGAACCAGGATGCACTCCCTGGTGCTGGCCTGAGGAACCAGGATGCACTCCCTCCTCCACTCTTCAGCAGGGCTCATGCATCCATCTCCTCCTTCGCCCCTGATAGGCCCTGGTGCTGCAGATCCATGCAGATCAATGCAAAATTAATTAGAGTAATCAACTCAGCTGTACCACAGAGATCATACAGGCAGGGTTTTAGGTGACTAATTGGTGGAAGCTGACAGGCAGTGTCCCTGGTGTCTTAGAGGTATTAACACTTTTTTCTCTGTAGATTAATTACCTTTTTCCACCTTTCACTTGATGGCTCTCTCCGTGCTGCGCTGCTTGCAGGGGAGGCAGTGATGGAGGCCAGAGCTGAGGAGCATCCTGTGGAGTGTGGTGTCCTGATTCAGGAGGCAGGAGCCCAGCCTGGTTGTGGGTGACAGCTTTAGCATGAGCAGCTGGATTTGGGGAGAGACAGGGTGATCTTTTCTCCTGCACTCAGCCTCAAGCACTGTGCCACAGCCAAGTCCCCCTCATAGATTCATGGAACGGTTTGGGTTGGAAGGGAGCTTCAAGATCATCCAGTGGCAACCTCCTGCCATGGGCAGGGACACCTCCCACCAGCCCAGGTTACTCAAGACCTCATCCAACCTGGCTTTGAACACCTCCAGGAAGGTTGTGGATCATTCTGTGCTTCTGTGATCCACAACCTCCCTGAGTGACCTGTGCCAGTGTCTCTCCACTCTCAAGAATTTCTTCCTTATCTCCACTCTCAATCTGCTCTCCTCAAGCTTAAATCCATTCCCTGTTCTCCTGCCACTCCCAGCCCTTGTCAACAGACCCTCCCCAGCGCTCCTGTCTGCCTCTTCAGGTACTGGCACTCATCCAGAAGTAGAGCACAGAGCTCTCCCACCCTGCTCTTCCCAGCTGATCCATCCTCTCCCTCCTCTCTGGGGTCCAGGTTCAACACCACTGCTGTTACCTGGGAGAAAGAGAAAGACTCCACCTAGCTCCAACCTCCTTTCTTTCGGGTAGCTGTAGGGGGCAGGAACGTCTCCATCTTCACACCACCATCATTTGGCAGAGGCCATGAGTCTGAGGTTGTTTCAAGACCCACAGGAAGGTCAGAAGATGGATTTGTTCTGCAGATACCCACATGGAGTCTCTGTGAGAGACCTAATGAGATACCTGTGCTGCTGGCATCCAAGCTGGGAGCAGGGCAGGCACTCTTAATCACCAGGGCAATTAATCACCACTGGTTATCTAGTGCTAGGGAAGGGCTCTTCATCACTTGGACTCTAAGTCACCACCAGGCACCTTCCTGCTGAGCATGCCCTGGCTTGGAGAGAAACTGTGGCTTTAGAGAGAGGTGGAGATGCAGTGGCCCCCTGTGATGGGCCTGATGGCATCTACAGCACTGAGCCTAGGGAGCCATGGGGAACCTCTCCTTGGCTTCCTGAGGGGTCAGACCACACCTGAGTAACCAACACTGTCTGCTGCCTTAGTGAAAGATCTAAAAGGCATCAGTTAGATGTGGAGGAAGGTGGCAGAGTCTTCCTCCTGGTCCAGAACTGTCAGGACTGAAAACCCAATGAGTGTCCTCTCCCTGGAAGTGTTCAAGGCCAGCTTAGATGAGGCCTTAAGCAACCTGATCTAATGGGAGCTGTCCCTGCCCATGGCAGAGGGTTGGAGCTGGATGATCTTGAAGGTCCCTTCCAGCCCAACCCATTCTGTATGAATTGAGCCCTCAGGTGGCACTTCTCATCTCAGATCATGGCAGCAATGCCAGAGGCAGAGACCTCTGGCAACTTTCCCTAGCTTAGTCTTGGGCTTTGGCTGCCCAAAGGGAAGGTGTTAAATCCAGCATGGTCACTGGCATCAATGGCCAGCAGAGAAGGATTGGCACCCTCAGAGAGCCATTTGTCCCCCCCCTGACGGCTGGTGTCCAATAGCCAGGATGAATTATCCTCCTGAGGGGGCCACGTCTGCCCACCCAGCTGCCCTGGCCACCTCTCTCTCATCCAGCTCAGGTGATGGGAGATGGATCCTGCCATCATTGATCGAGGGCTCAATCTCAGAGGCAGGTTTTATTGGCAGAGAAAACAGAGGAGAGTGGGAAGTGCAAGTCAGGGAAGCAAAAGCATCCCAGCCCAGGAGGTCCAACTGGCCGTGGCAAGATCAGCTCCAGGGAAGCTGTTGGAACAAGCAGGTCCAGTGCAGACAACCAGAAGTTGTTATTCTTGCTTCAGGAGCATCCTGAGCAGAAGGTTGCTTCAAGTGCTTGCTCCAAGCATCTCATCAGCAGGGACAGATGAACACTGCTGGTGAGCTGTGGAGCTGGTGGCCAGGTAGTGACCCTGGGGCAGAGCTGATGCTCAACTCCAAAGCTCAGCAGCACCACACTTGCATCAAACCCACCCAGCCCTGCTTTTCAGCTGCTTCTCTGAAAAACAAAGCAGTCAGCTCTGTGCCCTGTACCTTTCCTGCAGGGGAAAAGACTACTTGTCCAGGAACAGAGCCTCTCTTTCTGTACAGTGTAGGATCATGGAATCATTTGGGTTGGAAGAGAACTTTCGGATCATTGAGTCCAACTGTTAGCCCAGCACTGCCAGGGCACCACTAAACCATGGCCCTCAGCACCACGTTCTGGTGGCACTGGGTGAGTCACAACATCCCAACAGGCTCAGCACCTTCACGAGGCACCAATCCTGGAGCATGCCCAGGGGAGGGCAGTGAAGCTGGTGAAGGGTCTAGAGCACAAGCACTGCAAGGAGCAGCTGAGGGACCTGGGGTTTAGTTTGGAGAAGAGAAGGCTTTGGGGAGACCTTATTGCTCTTTCCAGCTCCCTGACAGGGAGGTTGGAGCCAGGTGGGAGTTGGGCTCTTCTCCCAAGGTACAAGCAACAGGACAAGAGGAAATGGCCTCAAGTTGCCCCAGGGGAGGTTTAGGTTGGACATGAGGAACAATTTTTTTGCCCCAAAAGGGTTTTCCAGGCCTGGAACAGGCTACTCAGGGCAGTGGTGGAGTCCTCAGCCCTGGAGGGATTGAAAAGCTGTGGAGATGTGGTGCTGAGGGATGTGGTTTAGCAGTGGACTTGGCAGTGTTGGGTTAATGATTTGGACAGAATAGTCTTAGAAGTCTTCTCCAGCCCAACTGATTCCTTCATTCTGTGACCCACACCCCACACAAGCTCTGGTGCAGAGAGAAGGGAAGAGTCGCTGCTGGCTGACGCCACCAAGGCTGCTTCGAGTGAGGCGACTCTGCCACCACCTCCCCGGCAGGCAGAGGGCTGAGGGAGGGGAGGATTATTCACCCCTCAGCTCCTAACGCCGCAGCCACCTCTTCAGAGGCTTTCATCCCTGAAAGCTTCCTCGGGGAAGAAAGGGACTGGGCTGACCCCCCCCCAGCACCCTGAGTGCTTTCTGCTCTTAACAAAGCAGCGGCGAGGCGGGCGGAGGGGAGCGGAGGGGAGCGGAGAGGAGCGGAGGGGAGCGGAGGGGAGCAGACAGGAGGGGAGGAGAGCAGATAGGAGCGGAGGGGAGCAGAGGGGTGCGGAAGGGAGCAGACAGGAGCGGAGGGGAGCAGACGGAAGCAGAGGGGAGCAGTGGGAAGCAGACAGGAGCGGAGGGGATTGGAGGGGAGCGGAGGGGATTGGATGGGAGCAGACAGGAGCGCAGGGGAGCAGACGGGATTGGAAGGGAGCAGATAGGAGCGGAGTGGAGCAGACAGGAGCTTCAGAAGAGATCGAAGTGGAGCAGACAGGAGCGGAGAGGATGGAAGGGGAGCAGAGGGGAGCGGAGGGTATCGGAAGGAAGAGGAAGAGATGGAAGTGGAGCAAACAGGAGCGGAGGGGAGGGACGTGGAGCAGACTGGAGCGGGGGGGCGGGGAGGGGAGCGGCCGGGAGCGGCCGGGGGGGGGGGAGCGGAGGGGAGCAGACGGAAGCAGAGGGGAGCAGACGGAAGCAGAGGGGAGCAGACGGAAGCAGAGGGGAGCAGACGGAAGCAGAGGGGAGCAGACGGGAGCGGAGGGGATGGGAGGGGAGCAGACTGGAGCGGAAGGGATGGGAGGGCAGCGGCCAGGAGCGGCCGGAGCGGGCGGAGCGGAGCCGATCGCCTCCGAGCAGTCCTGGCTGCAGCGCCGGGCACGACTCCTCCGGGGTTGGCTTCTCGGGATTTGCCCAAGCTCCCAAATAAATCTTCCCCTCTTTCCTTTTATCGGGGCCTTTCAAGCTGTATCCCCCAGGTCCTCGTGGAGGGTAATGAAGGCACAGCACACTGCTTGCAGCTGCCTGAATTATTCATCGGGAATAATATTTGTTGCCCTTTCCCTCTCGTGGTGAATCAATGGCGATTTATGGGAGAAGCTCTCCATTATTGGGGGACCATTTGCAGCAGCTGGAAAAACGGAGGGATTCTAGAATCATGGAAGGGTAGGGATGTGGAAAGGACCTCTGGAGATCATCCAGTCCAACCCCCTGTTCAAGCAGGGCACTCTGGGCTTGCCCCGGGGAGGGGTTGAAACCTCTCTGGGCAGCTTGCTCCAGCCCTTCAGCACCCTCACATCGAGCAAGTTTCTCCTCCTGTTCAGGTGGAATCTCCTGGCTTCCAGTTTGTGCCCATTGCTTCTTGGCCTGTCCTTGAGGGAGCTTTGTCACAGAGCTAAGCCTTGCCTCAGGCTGGCAATCACAGCTTCCTAAATTACCTGGGGAGATGAAGATCCAGTATCTGAAGGGGGCTACAGGAAGGCTGGGGAGGGACTATTGACAAGGGCTTGGAATGAGAGGACAAGGGGCAATGGGTTTGAAGTGGCAGAGGGGAGATTGAAAGTGGATGTTAGGAGGAAGTTGTTTGCAGTGAGGGTGGTGAGGCACTGGCACAGGTTGAGGGTGGTGAGACACTGGCACAGGTTGCCCAGGGAGGGTGTGGAGCACCGAAGCACCCAACGTGATCAAAGATCACGTTGGGGGGTTCTGTGCTCCACAACCTCCCTGGAGGTGTTCAAGGCCAGGTTGGAGAAGGCCTTGAGTGCCCTGTACTAGTGGGAGGTGTCCCTGCCTATGGCAGGGGGTTGGAACTGGCTGAGCTTTGAGGTCCCTTCCAACCTTCCCATTCTATGATTCTAAGACATCTCAGACAACGTTGGGCTCTGCCAGCTGCAGTCTGAGCACTGTTTCCATAGATGCCCCCATGCATGGTGTGCTCCCCACTGTTGTTCAGGTGTTGCTGGGGAGGGTTGAAGTCATCCCTCCCATACAGAACATCCTCCCTTTTGGGTTCTGTGCCACCCTCTGGCAAAGCCAGGCTTGACTCAGGCCAACAAGGAGTGAAATCCTTACAGCTGTGTCTAGAGTGAGAATTTCTGTGCCCTGGAGCCCAGGGCTGGGCTGGGCTGGGCTGGGCAACCTGGAGAGGGTTGTTTGCTCCAGCAGGTTAAGGGAGGTTGTGCTTCCCCTTCAGTAGGATCACATCTTGTATCCTGGGTCCAGTTTTTGGTTCCCCAGTTCAGGAGGGACAGGGAACTGCTGGAGAGAGTCCAGTAGAGGTTACAGCTATGGTGAAGGGACTGGAAGTCTGATGAGGAGAGGCTGAGGAGCCCTGGGGAAGAGAAAGCTGAGAGGGGATCTGAACAATGCTTACAAATATCTCCAGGGTGGGTGTCAAGAAGAAGGGACCAGGCTCTTTTCAGTGATAGGACAAGGGACAACACCAACCATGCTGAGGTTCTGGGCCAAACTTGGCTTTTTGAGCTGAGATTTGGACCTGCATCCCCTCCACCTCAAAAAAAAAAAAAAAAATCCAGGAGGGCTCCACAAACCTCCTTCCTCCAAGCTCCTGCACAGTTCTCCTGGTTCCCTCAGCAGTGGGGCTGAACCCAGGGTCTCATCCTCCAGCCATCCAGCACTTCAAAGTGATGGCAAGGAGGTGGTTCTCACTTGTCAAAGTGTCACAGTGTCACACCAGTGATGGCCTGGGGCTGGCTGGTGGGAAGGAGAAGAGCCCTAATGCAGCTTTGACAACAGCCCTGGGTTAAGTGCTCTGTGTGGATATTTTTCCCCTTCTCTATTGTTTATTATTGGAAGTTACAAGTAGCTAAAGACCTCCCCAATTATCTGGGAGCCACTTAAGAGCAATTGAGCACCTGTCACCCACTGAATGGCCCTAATGACAGGAGCAGAGAGAAGCTGCAGGTCAGCAGAGATGGGAACACCAGCAATTGACTGCTCCCAGCTCCCAGAAGGGTGGAAAAAGCTACCCAGAGAGGCAGAAGGAGGAAAAGAGCCACAGGAAGTCTCCCCAGGGATCCCTCATGAGATGGGTGGGAGATGGCCACAGTTTGAGGGTGAGCCTTTGCTCTGTGGAGCTGTGTAGCCCTCAGCAGCCCAGGGAGCACAGGGCAGGTCCTGTGGTTGGCTTCTTGCTCTTGTAAATAGGAAAGAAAAACTTGCAAGGAATCAGTCACTGATGTTCAGCCAGCACAGAAACAGCACTGACAGAATCATCAGAGTCACAGAACTGTTTGAGTTGGAAAAGGCCTCTAACATCATCCAAGCAGCAGCCCAACCCTACCATGGGCACCAAACCATGACCCCAAGTGCCATGGGCACACTGCTCTGGAACACCTCCAGGCATGGGCACTCCACCACCTCCCTGGGCAGCCTCTGCCAAGCCCTGACCACTCTGGCAGCAAAGAAATTTTTCCTCATCTCCAACTTAACCCTGCCCTGGCACAATTTCAGGACATTTCCTCTCCTTCTATCCCCTGATCCTGGGGAGAAGATCCCAACTCCCACCTCACAGCAGCCTCCTCTCAGGGAGCTGCAGAGAGCAATGAGGTCTCCCTCAGCCTCTCTATTCCCTCCTCAGCTGCTCCTCCTCAGCCCTGGTCTCCAGACCCTTCCCCAGCTTTGTTGCCCTCCTCTGGACAAGCTCCAGCCCCTCAATGTCCTTCTTGGAGTGAGGGACCCAAAACTGACCCCAGGATTTGAGGTGCAGCCTCACCAGTGCTGAGTACAAAGTGGCACATCCCACACTGGGGAGAGTTTTGGGCTGCTGGAAGGGTTGGAGGTGTTGCAGAGCCCCAGGTGCAGAGGTTGATCCTGCAGCTGCAGGCTCTGGGCAGTGGGAAGGTTCCCATGTTCCTGTGTGAGGATGTTCAAAGCAGCTCCAGATGTGGGCTCATGACAGTGATGGCTTTGGAGGTTTGATTTGATTCATTCTAATTTCCCTGCCACATAAACACCTGAAGTGGGCAGGTGCCCAGGAGAGCAGCTAAAGAAATGGAATGAAAAATGAACCTGAAAAATAAACACAGCTCAGCACCAGCAAAAGCTGGCACAATGTGTGTTGTCCCCCCCCCCCATCATGACTGAGAGGGTACAGCTGTAAACCATCTCAAAGTCATAGATTCACAAAGTGGGATGGGTTGGGTTAGGTTAGAAGAGACCTTAAAGACCATCCAGTGCCACCTCCAGTGCCACAGGCAGGGACACCTCCCACCAGCACAGCCTGCTCAAGGTCTCATCCAACCTGGCCTTGGACACATCCAGGCAGGGGACATCCACAACCTCCCTGGGCAGCCTGTGCCAGGCTCTCCCCACCCTCACTCTCAATAATTTCTTCCTCATCTCNTGCTACTTTGGGGCTCTATGATTCCATATTTGGGGACTGGGGGGGGGTGGGTGGGCTGGGAGGAGCAGGGATGGGGCAGAAGCTTCCAACCTGAAAAAGTTCATCGATGAAAACATAAAATTAAAATAATTTGTGTCAATCCTGCTGAGTGGCTGTTAGGTCTAATTGTTATTGACTCCTCACTGTAATTATTAAGGCTCACACAGAGCTCAGCTAGCAAAGGAGGTGGGTTTGGACCCCTCATATACAATGTGCCCCCCCCTCCCCCCCTCACTTCGATAGGGATGGGAGGGGGATGGCAGTGACCCTGGTCCCTGTGCTGCCCAGGGCCATGTTAGCCTCTTGGGTGTTGGAAACTACCTCCAAGAAAGCATCAGCAGAGCAAGAGGTGGAGATTTGGGCCATTCTCAGTGGGTAGAAGTGAGGGAGGGATGGCAGAAGGGAGGATGGAGAAGGGAGTGGAAATGGATGAGGAGGGGGCTCTGAAGAAGCTGAAAAATAAACACAGCTCAGCACCAACAAAAGCAGACACAATGGTTCCCCCCCCACCACCATGGACAAGTGTGAAACACCTCACAGAGCCAGAGAGTCACAGACTGGCTTGAGTTGGAAGGGACCTTACAGATTGCCTAGCTCCAAACCCCTGCCATAAGCAGTCCCCTCCCATCAGCACAGGCTGCTCAAAGCCTCATCCAGCCTGGCCCTGAACACTTTCAGGGGTGAGGCATCCTCAGCTTCTCTGGGCAACCCATTCCAGTGCACCCTAACAGTAAAGAGTTTCTCCCTAATGTCCAATCTAAATCTACCCTGCTCTAGTTTCACACATTCACAGATGGCATCAGGCTGCAAGGGACCCTCCAAGGGCATCTTGGGCAACACCCTGCAGGCAGCAGGGACAGCTCCAACCACAGCAGGCTGCACAGGGACACAGCAAGTCTTGATTTGAATGTTTCCAGGGATGGAAACTCAAGCAGCTCCCAGGGCAGCCTATGCCAGTCTCTGCCCACCCTCCCTCTGCACAACTCCCTCCTGATGCCCAACCTAACTCTGCCCTGCTGCACTTCCAAACCATTGCCCTCAGCCTGTCCCCACAGCCCCTTCTGAGCAGTCCCTCCCCAGCCTGCCTGCAGCCCCCTGCAGATATTGAACTGCAGCTCTGAGCTCTCCCTGGAGCCTTCTCCAGGCTGCACAGCCCCAACTCTGCCAGCCTGTGCCCACAGCAGAGCTTCTCCTGCCCTCTCAGCATCTTGGTGGCCTCCTCTGGACCCAATCCAGCAGGTCCATGTCCCTCTTGTGCTGTGGGTCCCACAGGTGGACACAGCAGTGCAGGTGAGGTCTCACTGGAGCAGAGCAGTGTGGCAGAAGCACCTCCTCCATCTGCTGCCTCTTTTGATGCAGCCCAGGCTGCAGCCCAGGCTGGCTGCCATGCTTTGGAGCCTGGGAGAGGATGAGTCCTGGGGCTTTGGATGCAGCCCAGGCTGGCTGCCATGCTTTGGAGCCTGGGAGAGGATGAGTCCTGGGGCTTTGGATGCAGCCCAGGCTGGCTGCCATGCTTTGGAGCCTGAGAGAGGATGAGTCCTGGGGACTCACTTCCTTCATCCCAAGCTGCAGGTGGGAGTGCAGCAAACAGTTGCAGTTCTCCTGCATCTCATTGCTCAGTGAGATCGCTCAAACCATTACCTCTTCTCCTATCACCCCAGGCCCTTAGGAACATTCCCTTCTGCCAGTCCCAGCCCCCGCCGACGCTGCCAGTGCCGTGTGCTCGGCGCTGGGCATTTTCCTGCCCTGCTCTCGCAGCCTTTGTTTCGGCTGCCGGCGCAGAGCCCGAGCGGCAGAGCAGCTGATCAATAGGAACATGGTGTTTGCATGGATCATACATGCGAGGAGCACGTTCACGGATCAATGCCGAGGTCTGGCAAGAAGGAGAGGGAAGGAGGGGGAAAGAAAATCCAACCCCCAGCCCCGGCAGGATGCGCAGCAGCCACAGGCTGCAGCGTTGCCATGGCAATGGGCTGCTTCCCCCAGCCGCTCCTCCGCGGGGATGCTGGGGACCCCGCTCAGCACCCCAAGGCAAGGTGGCATCCCACTGGGCTCTGCCTGCCTTCAGGGGGCATCCAGCTGCCCTTAAGCTCACAGCAATTTGGCATCAATCCCTCCCTAGGTGGCTGTGCCCAGATCTGCTCCAACTCCTCGATGCCCACCATGGTGTGATCTGGGGGTGCCACTGACGTGTGACCAGCACCACAGGAAACCCTCAGCTGTTTTGACTCCTTCCCACAGGCCACAGCTAAAAATGTGGCTCCCAAGCAGCCATGCTCACCTCCCCTACCTGCCTCCCTCCCTCCTCAAGGCTCAGAGGAATTAATTTGATCATAAAAACACCAGCAGGGTGGAGGTTGGAAGGGACCTCTGGAGCTCAGCCAGTCCAAGCCCCACTGCTCCCGCAGGGCACCCACAGCAGCTTGCCCAGCAGCACAATGCCCAGGGAGGGTTGGAAGCTCTGCACACAAGGAGACTCCACAACCTCTCTGGGCAGCCTGCTCCAGCCCTCCAGCACCCTCACACCAAACAACTTTCTCCTCCTGCTCAAGTGGAACCTCCTGGGTGCCACTTTGTGCCCAGTGCCCCTTGTCCTGTCCCTGGGCACCACTGAGCAGAGTCTGGCCCCAGCCTCTTGCCCCTCACAGGTCCAGCACAGCTGAGCACTGTTCAGCTCCCCTCTGGGGCTGCTCTTCTGCAGTCCCAGGTCTCAGCCTCTCCTCATAAGAGAGCTGCTCCAGGCCCCTCAGCATCCTTTGTAGTGCTCTGGAAATGAAAAGCTCTTGAGAAAAGTGGGCACAAACCTGGAGAGAGTTAGAGGTTCTCCAGCCAAGGATGGGGCATCCCTTGCTTTGCCTCCATGCAAGGAAAGATGTCTGGAACAAACATTTCCCATCCAACCCCCCTCAAGCCATCCCTTGGGGGCCTGCCCAGGCCACGAGCTCCTGGGGTTTTCTTGCTGGGCTGCACCAGGCTGTGCAGGGAGCCTGGAAGGGGCTCTGCAGCAGAAGCAGCCTGAGAAGGGACCTGAGTATGGTCACTAAGCCCTTAGGAGCAATGCAGTTGCTGTGGAGCTGGAGGAGACACTGCTGCAGATGTCCTTGCAGAAAGCAGCTGGTGAGGGAGAACCACACAGCTGGCTCCTTTGGATTTGGGGGTGGGTGGTGGTGGCTGCAAGATGAGTTTCCACATGAGGACTCAAAAAGATCATGGTCACAACCATGGCCAGCCCATGCTTGAAGCAGTCATGTCCCTCCTGCAGCAAGGAAGGGGCACAGGGTGCTGGGAGAAGGGCAGGGAGAGGCTGGTTTGAAGGTGCTAGAACATGGGATCACAGCTGGAGCAGACACTGCCTGGATGTGGTCCTGAGCAACCTGCTCTGGGTGAACCTGCTTTGGACTGGATGATGAGGAGAGACCTCCTGGCTCTCTACAACTATCTGAAAGTCTGTTGGAGCCAGCTTGGGGTTGGTCTCTCCACCCAAGGAGCAAGCAAATGGCCTCAAGGTGCACAGGGGAGGTCAGGTTTGATATTAGAAGCAACATCTTCACTGAGAGGGTTCTCAAGCACTGCATCAGGCTCCCCAGGGAGGGCAGGTGGTTAAATCTCCATCCCTGGAGTTGTTTAGAAGATTCAGAAGTCTGATGCTGAGGGACACCAGACTTGGAAGAATTAGAGGACAGCAGAACTCGAGGATCCGAAAGGTCTGTTCCAACCCAAAATGATTCCATGATTCTATGGTCTCCTTCCAATCCCCACCATGCTGTGATTAGGTGAAGAGCTTTGAGAGCAGCTCCTGAGCATCACCTTCCCATCCCTGAGGTCAGGCACTTGTCCTCCACAATGGCAAATCCCACCCTTGGAGCCACCAGAGCTGCCCTGGGTGCCAGCAGCTCACAGGCTGAGCTGGCTCCAAAGTGTCTCTGGCAGACTTTGCCTCAGCACCAGCTTGGCCCCTGCTGATATTTCAAACATTGTTGGGTGGTTTTGTTTTTTTTTTTTCCTTAATCAGCCAGGAAGCAAATTAAAAAAGTTGGCTGTGCAGAAATTAGGCCTCTTGGCTGCTAGTTTGAGAAGCATCTGTCTCCATCATCTGCAAATTGGCCTTCCACAGGAGAGTAATAAGATGGTTTAATGCAGCCACAAATGAAACCCCATCATTAACTACTCAAACCAAGAGGGCAGTGAAGGATCAGCCCAGGAAATTCCCCTTGGAATGGGGGCTGGGAGAAGTGGAGAGAGGCTGCAGTCACCTCTTTAGGGTCATGGTTGACAGCTGTATGCATGTGAGCCTCTGTGTGCCCAGGTGCTCAACAAGGGCACCACCATCCTGGCTTGCATCAGCAATGGTGTGGGCAGCAGGAGGGAAGTGGTTGTGCCATCCTGTGCTGGGCACTGGTGAGGCTGCAGCTTGAGTCCTGGGGTCAGTTTTGGGCTCCTCACTCCAAGAAGGACATTGAGCAGCTGGAGCAGGTCCAGAGAAGGGCAACAAAGCTGGGGAAGGGTCTGGAGAACAGAGCTGGGGAGGAGCAGCTGAGAGAGCTGGGGGGGAGTAGTGTGGAGAAGAGAAGGCTGAGGGAGACCTCATTGCTCTCTGCAGCTCCCTGAGAGGAGGCTGCAGCCAGCTGGGGTTGGGCACTTGACCCAAGGCACAGGACAAGAGGAAATGGCCTCAAGCTGCACCAGGGGAGCTTTAGGTTGGACATAGAATCATAGAATGGGAAGGTTGGAAGGGACCTCAAGGATCATTCAGTTCCAACCCCCTGCCATAGGCAGGGACACCTCCCACTAGCACAGGTCACTCAATCCCTTGTCCAACCTGGGCTTGAACACCTCCAGGGAGGGAGCAGCCACAACCTCCCTGGGCAACCTGTGCCAGTGTCTCACCACCCTCACTGCAAACAACTTCCTCCTAACATCCAGCTTCAATCTCCCCTCTGCCATCAGAAGAAACTTCTTCATCAAAGGGTTCTCAAAGCCCAGGGAGGTTGAATCCTCATCCCTGGAGGTGCTGCAAAGCTGCAGAGGGACATGGTTTGGCACCAGCCTTGGCAGAGTTGGATAATGGTTGGACTGGATGATCTTAGAGGTATAACCCAGATGATCCTAGGAGTCTGTTCTAGGATCCCCTCTCTTTTTCCCTGCCTGAGGCCTCCTTCATCCTGCTGCTCACAGAGCACAGCCTTGGAGCAACCAAACTCTGCTTGTTCCTCTCAGGAGAGAGCAGCTGAGGGAGCTGGGGGGGAGTAGTGTGGAGAAGAGGAGCTTGTTGAAGTGGGTCCAGAGAGGGCACAAAGATGCTCAGAGGGCTGGGGAACCCCTGCTGTGGGGACAGGCTGGCAGAGTTGAGGCTGTGCAGCCTGGAGAAGAGAAGGCTCCAGGCAGACCTCAGAGCAGCCTTGCAGTGCCTGAAGGGGCTGCAGGAGAGCTGGGGAGGGACTTTGGACAAGGGCTGGGAGTGCCAGGAGGAGGGCCAATGGCTGTGAGCTGGGAGAGGGGAGAGGGAGAGTGGAGAGGAGGAAGAAATTGTTGAGAGTGAGGCTGGGGAGGGACTGGCACAGGTTGCCCAGGGAGGTTGTAGATGTCCCTGCCTGGAGGTGTTCAAGGCCAGGCTGGATGAGACCTTGAGCAACCTGTTTGCTATGAGGACCTTTTACTGAGGATGGTGAGACACTGGAATGGGCTCCCCAGGGAAGTTGTGGATGCCTCATACCCTGGAAGTGTTTAAGACCAGGCTGGATGAGGCTTTGAGCAACCTTTGCTGGTGGGAGGTGCCTCTGCCCATGGCAGGGAGGTTGGCACTGAATGATCTTGAAGGTCCCTTCCAACCCAACTCATTCTGTGAATCTATGACTGGCAGCAGTGAACCTGGCACAGGTTACCCAGGGAGGCTGTGGCTGCCTCCTGCCTGGAGGTGTTTGAGGCCAGGTTGGATGAAGCCTTGGGCAAGCTGTGCTGGTGGGAGGTGTCCCTGCCAGGGGGTTGGCACTGGATGATCTTGAAGGTCTCTTCCAACCTAAACCACTCTGTGAATCTTTAAGGTCCAACCCAACCCAGTCCATTCTATGATTCATCACCACAATACAGGGGCAAAAAAAAGAGGATTTTGGTGTCTCAGTCACCACCACATCCTCAGCACAAACACAGGACCAGGAGAGACATTACCCCTTTGAAAAAGGTCAGCCCAGAGGTTATGTAGCACCTGAGCCCTGGGGACACTGTGGACTGCCTCTCTCCACAGGACTGCCACTTGCCCTTAAAGAGTAATCCCTTAAAAGATGACTTTAGAAGCAGGGCAGGGGAGGAGATGGAGAGAGTGTGAGAGCCTGCGTGCTGGAGGAGTAAGTTCTTTTGTTGCCTAGAGCTTGTTAAATCCATACATTGAAGAGAAGAATAAATAAAAAATCAAATCTCTACTTCTGAAAAGCATTTCTGTGGGGAGCTGCTTCCCTGAATCTTCCAGAGCCAGCCTCTGTCAATAAATCAATAGCTGATGCAGGTCGGCTGCAATCGGCTGCAGGAGAGCAAGCCTGTGATGGATGGACAGGAGAGAGGAGAATCTAAGAGATAGGGCAGAGGTGATGCTCACCTTGAGCTTTATTGTTCACCACTGAAAGACAAGGTAGTGTGGAGGCATTAAGTGAAGTGCCAACAGCAGAAGAATCACAGAATGGCTCAGGCTGGAAGGGATCTCAGAGATCATCTCCTCCCCCCTGCCCCATTGCCATGGGCTGGGACAGCTCTCAGCTAGATTCTGCTGCCCAAGGTCTCATCCAGCCTGGCCTTGAGCAGCTCCAGGCAGGAGGCAGCCACAGCCTCCCTGGGCAGCCTGTGCCAGACTCTCACCACCCTCAGATTGCAGAACTTCTTCCTCAGCTCCACTCTAACCCTGCTCTGCCTCAGCTTCAAACCATTGGCCTGGCTCAGACCCCCTCAGTCAAAGTCTCTCTGCAGCCTCCCTGCAGGCTCCCTTCAGGCACTGGCAGCAGCTCTGGGGTCCCCCTGGAGCCTTCTCTGCAGGCTCCCTTCAGGCACTGGCAGCAGCTCTGAGGTCCCTCTGGAGCCTTCTCCTCTGCAGGCTGCACCCCCCCAGCTCCTGTGCTCAGAGCTGCTGCACCTGTAGCACAAACACTCCTTGCCCACAACCCGCACCTGGAGAACCCCCAGGGAGTCTTCTCTGACTTTTACCCTGCCCCCTGGGGTCTTCCTTGCCATGCAAATAGGTAAAGTGAAGTGAGAGGCTATCAGGAAGGTGCAGCTGGAGGACCACAGCCCCTGGGGGCCTGTGGTGATAGGAGAAGGGGCAATGCTTTGAAACTAAATCAGGGGAGATTGAGACTGGAAATCAGGAAGAAACTTTTACTCTGAGGATGGAGATACACTGGAGTGGGCTGCCCAGAGAAGTTGTGGACACCTCTGGGCAGCCCAGAAGATGCCTGGAAGTGTTTAAGACCAGATTGGATGAGGCTTTGAGCAACCTGAGCTGGTGGGAAGTGTCCCTGCCCACGGTATGGTGGGAGGGGAAGGGTTGGCACTGGATAATCTTGAAGGTCCCTTCCAACCTAAACCATTCTGTGAATCTATGAATATGGATCGAGCCAGGACAGTAATGAGGTGCTCTGATTTCTGCTCCTTTCCTCTCTTAATCATCACTAACATCCCATTTGCCTTTTTGACTGCAGCTGAACATTGAGCTGACATTTGCAGGGACCTGCCCACATTATCTCCAAGAGTTGCTCCCCAGGCACTGAGAGCTTGTTTGGAGCCCATCATGGTGTGTGGGTAGCTAAGGTTGTTTTCCTCATGTGCATGACTTTGCATTTATCAACAGCATATTTTAGCTCCTCACTTCTTCCCAGGCCTCCTCCTGGGCTTTAGATCCTTCTGCAAACTTCCCCACTTGTCCTTTCTGGCAGCCTCCCCTGGAAATGTCTCTACCTCCCCACCAAGCCCTGGTGGTGTATTTCCTGCTTTGCCCCCAGATGATTTAGGTCTATGGCTCCTGAAGCTGAGCATCTCACATGGAAATCCTCCATGAGGATCAGTCTCAGGCTGAAGGAATGAGATCCAGGCACTGCCTGGCCATGGTCCTGCTCCCCACCTTCTCCAGAAGCAAATCTGTCTCAGAGCCTGCAGAAGAAGGGGACTGGATGATGAATGTGGAAGTGAGCAGCAACAGACACCAGAAGAGAATCAGGAATGCTGGGGAAGGTTCTTCAGCCAGGGACAGGCTTCTCAGCACTTGGCTGGAGCCTTCAAGCCCTTCTTGCTGCCTTGCAGGTACAATGGGAGGAGATTGAACAAGGCTCAGTGCAGGGTTCTGCACTTTGGCCACAACAACCCCAAGCAGAGCTACAGGCTGGGGACAGAGTGGCTGAGAGCAGCCAGGCAGAGAGGGACCTGGGGGTGCTGGGTGGCAGCTGAACAGGAGCCAGCAGTGTGCCCAGGTGGGCAGCAGAGCCAATGGCATCCTGGGCTGGCTCAGGAGCAGTGTGGCCAGCAGGAGCAGGGAGGTTCTTCTGCCCCTGTGCTCAGCACTGCTCAGGCCACACCTTGAGTGCTGTGTCCAGTTCTGGGCCCCTCAGTTTGAGAAAGATGTTGAGGTGCTGGAAGGTGCCCAGAGAAGGGCACCAAGGCTGGGGAGGGGGCACTGCTGGGGAAGGGTCCGGAGAACAGAGCTGGGGAGGAGAGGCTGAGGGAGCTGGGGATGTGCAGCCTGCACAAGAGGAGGCTCAGGGCAGACCTCATTGCTCTCTGCAGCTACCTGAAGGGAGGTTGTGGCCAGCTGGGGTTGGGCTCTGCTGCCAGGCACCCAGGGACAGAACAAGAGGACACAGCCTCAAGCTGTGCCAGGGCAGGTTCAGGCTGGAGGTTAGGAAGAAGTTCTCCACAGCAAGAGTGATTGGCACTGGGATGGGCTGCCCAGGGAGGTGGTGGAGTGCCCATCCCTGGAGGTATTTAAAAGCAGCCTGGGAGGGGCACTGGTGCCAGGGTTTAGTCAATGAGAAGGTGTTGGGGGATAGGTTTGACTCGAGGAGCTCAAAGGTCTTTCCCAACCTGGTTCACTCTGTGAGTCTGTGACATGTCTGTCCTGAGGTCTGTCTGTCTGGTAGGGATCTGCAGAGCAGGATTCTCTCCTGGAATGTCTGCAGTGCCCTTGGCCCTCACTCCAAGAAGGACATTGAGCAGCTGGAGCAGGCCCAGAGAAGGGCAACAAAGCTGAGGCAGGGTCTGGAGAACAGGGCTGGGAAGGAGCAGCTGAGGGAGCTGGGGGGGAGTAGTGTGGAGAAGAGGAGGCTGAGGGAGACCTCATTGCTCTCTGCAGCTCCCTGAGAGGAGGCTGCAGCCAGCTGGGGTTGGGCACTTGACCCAAGGCACAGGACAAGAGGAAATGGCCTCAAGCTGCACCAGGGGAGCTTTAGGTTGGACATCAGAAGAAACTTCTTCATCAAAGGGTTCTCAAAGCCCAGGGAGGTTGAATCCTCATCCCTGGAGGTGCTGCAAAGCTGCAGAGGGACATGGTTTGGCACCAGCCTTGGCAGAGTTGGATAATGGTTGGACTGGATGATCTTAGAGGTATAACCCAGATGATCCTAGGAATCTGTTCTAGGATCCCTTCTCTTTTTCCCTGCCTGAGGCCTCCTTCATCCTGCTGCTCACAGAGCACAGCCTTGGAGCAACCAAACTCTGCTTGTTCCTCTCAGGAGAGAGCAGCTGAGGGAGCTGGGGGGAAGTAGTGTGGAGAAGAGGAGGCTGAGGGAGACCTCATTGCTCTCTGCACCTCCCTGAGAGGAGGCTGCAGTGAGGCTGGGGTTGGTCTCTTCTCCCAAGGAACAAGCAATAGGACAAGAGGAAATGGCCTCAAGTTGCATCAGGTTGGCCACTAGGAACAATTTCTTCACTGAAAGAGTGGCTAAGTCCTGGCCCAGGCTGCCCAGGGCAGTGGTGGAGTCACCATGCCTGGAAACATTCAAAACCCATGGAGTGCCCTTTGCCACCCACCTCCCTGTGTGCCCCTCGATGCAGGCAGATGCAGGGGAATCCATCTTAGCTTTGTTTCTCCTTCCAACTCATTCTTGGTTTCTTTCAAAACAGCTCAGGAAACAAAAGCCCAAAATAAACCCAGCTGCCAGGGAAGGCTGGAGGGAGAGGACTGTGCCCACTGCTATGGCAACTGCAATCACTCCCTGCCCTGCTGAGGAGGCAGAGCTGCCCATTTGTCTTTATTTCCAAGAAGATTTGCTCAGCCCCAGCCCAAGGCATGCACTGAGCCAGCCTCTCCTTGGGTGGGCAAGCTGGCATCTGACAGCGAGCCCTGGGCACCACTGGCAGGGCAAGGAGCAGGCAGGAGCAAGGAAAAGCTGGAGGCTGCAAGTGTTGGGAGCAGGATGGAAAGGAGCAGGGTTGTGGGGTTGGTGCTGAGTCTTTCCTTCCATCCCTGCAGAGGTTTGGTTTGCTCAGTCACCTAAAAATAACCCAAGCAGAGGCAGACCAAGAGTGCTCTTGTGGAGAAGGCATGGGCAGGATGCAGGGAGCTGAGATGTTTAAAAGCCTTGAAAGCAAACCTAAAGCCAGATCAAAAAAAAGGCAGCAAAACCACCCCAGGCTCCTCCAGATCACTTCAGACTCCTCAAGGAGATTGTTGGTTGAGAATAAAGTAACTGAGATGGGTTAGATCTGCACAGCAGCCCTGCCTCACACGTGGGCAGCCCTCAACATCAAGTTGTGCCAGGGGAGGTCTAGGCTGGATGTTAGGAGGAAGTTCTTGCCAGAGAGAGTGATTGGCATTGGGATGGGCTGCCCAGGGAGGTGGTGGAGTGCCCATCCCTGAAGGTGTGCAAGCAAAGCCTGGATGGGGCACTTAGTGCCATGGTCTGGTTGATTGGGTAGGGCTGGGGGATAGGTTGGACTGGATGAGTTTGGAGGTCTCTGCCAACCTGGTTGGTTCTATGAGTCTATGATTCTATGCTGGGTCCTTGGCCAGCCCAGTCTCATCTCCCTCAGATGCTTCCTTGCTCCTTCCTTGCTCACAAGCTCCTTCCCAGAACTGGGTAAGGAGATTTGGGTTAAAGCCAATGGGAAGAGGTTGCACAAAGTGCTGAGTCCTAAACTTAGGTCATAGCAACCCCATGGATGCCCCAAGCTAGGGGAAGGGTGAGTGGAAGCTGCCCAAAGTGGTGGTCAACAGCAGCTGAGGATGAGCTGCTGGGTGCCCAGGTGGCCAAGGAAGCCAGCAGCATCCTGGCTTGGATCAGCAGTGGTTTGGCCAGCAGGAGCAGGGCAATGATTGGCACCTGCAGTGGGTACTGGTGAGGCCACAGCTCAAATATTGTTTGGTTTTAGGGCACTCACCCCAAAAAGGATACTGAAGGGCTGGAGCAGGTCCAGAGAAGGGCAGGGGAGCTGGGGAAGGGTCTGAAGAACAGGGCTGGGGAGGAGCAGCTGAGGGAGCTGGGGGTGATTAGAGTGGAAGAAGAGGAGGCTGAGGGAGACCTCATTGCCCTGGGCAACCTGTACAGGCCATTTGAAGCAGATATGCCAGGTTCAGCTCCTCTGCTGAGGACCAGGGTGACCAGCCCAGGGCAAGAGGGACTTCTGACAAAGGCTTCTTGTGATAGGATGGGAGGGAATGGACTGAAGCTTGAGCAGGGGAGATTGAGAGTGGAGATGAGGAAGAAATTGTTGAGAGTGAGGCTGGGGAGAGACTGGCACAGGTTGCCCAGGGAGGTTGTAGATGTCTCTGCCTGGAGGTGTTCAAGGCCAGGCTGGATGAGACCTTGAGCAACCTGTTTGCTATGAGGACCTTTTACTGAGGATGGTGAGACACTGGAATGGGCTCCCCAGGGAAGTTGTGGATGCCTCATACCCTGGAAGTGTTTAAGACCAGGCTGGATGAGGCTTTGAGCAACCTTTGCTGGTGGGAGGTGCCCCTGCCCATGGCAGGGAGGTTGGCACTGAATGATCTTGAAGGTCCCTTCCAACCCAACTCATTCTGTGAATCTATGACTGGCAGCAGTGAACCTTCACAGCTCTGATTTATATTTCTCCACAGAAATAAACTCTTCAGCTTTTAGGTTTTGGGTTGTTTTTCACTTAAAGTACAACTTGTCAACATCTGCCTCAAAATGAAGCTGGGCAAGACAGAACAAGACTGAAATCTGGTGACTCCTTGACTTCCCCAGCAGCACCACAGGCACCTTAGCCAGGGAAATTAAGCAGCATTTGAAACATTCTGTGTTGACAGGTCAAAGTATTTAATTTCAGCTGCTAAATGCCATCTCCTCCCAGAGCTTTCCCTCCTCTGTTTGCCTCTGCTGAAGCCCACACCAGTTCCTGGGGGTCTGTCTGCTGAAGGACTCATTGCTCAGCAGGTTCCTGAGCCACTTATCTATCATCTTCTCTTTGATTTTCACATCAAACCAAGCAGCCTCCTGCCTCACCCTGGTTAGAACAGGAGATGTTGAGTGCTTGGCTGGCTTCCCAGCTGGGGCACACCACAGCCTATCACCCCAGGCCCTGGTATTGCCTCAGCACCAAAACTCCTTCAGCTCCAAACACAGTCTCACCTGCTGCCAGCTTAGGGGCTGGGCACTAACTCATCATAGACTCACAGACTGGTTTGGGTTGGACTTTTCAAGGTCACCCAGTCCAGACCCCTGCAGTCAGCAGGGACATCTGCTCCGAGTTCCAAATCCCCTGACCTTGTGCTTGCTCAGCAAGCAGAAGGGGCACAGCCTGTGAAGCACTCTGGATGCCAAGGAGTAGCACTCAGACTTTCAGAGAACACTTGGAACCCCAGCATGGGGGGGTGGGANTTGCTCCAGGCCCCTCAGCAGCTTTGCAGCCTCCTCTGGACCCTCCCCAGCAGTTCTGTCTCTGTAGAACTGGGGAGCCCAGAACTGGCCCCAGCACTCCAGATGTGGCTTCACAGTGGCAGAGTGGTAGCAGGGGCAGAACAGGCCTTTTGTATCCTCTTTTAACTCTCACATTGACACCTCCTGGGACCACAGTGGCTCCTCCACAGAACCAACCCTACCCCACTTCCCTGGCATCATGCCCTGACCCCACACACAAAGTCCCTCCATCACCACCACCTCCTCCTCCTCCCAGTCACAGCAGAAACCCCTCAGCATCCCTGCTTCAGCTGAGCTCTGCTGCCTTCCCCAGCTCTTGGTACAGGATCTGCTGGCCCCCTCCTTGCTCCTTGGGCTTTGTCAGAGCACATTTCCCAATTAGAGGATAAAAATATTCCATCCCTGGCTCGGCACTATCGATTTTGCCCGTAGCTGTGGAGGGGGCGAGGGCGGGCGCGGGCAGGGTGGGGAGAGGTGAAGGGCTGGAGGCACCAAGAGCAGCTTGCACACACACACGCACACATACACCCCCCCCCAGCATCCCCCCTCCTCAAAGCCCCTCTGTTATTGTTGTTATTATTCATGGTGCTGAGGAGCAGCAGCAGGACTGGTTAGCTCAGCTGACCACTGATAGGGAACAGGGGATCGATAGCTAATTGACACAGGCTGGGCAGCGGGAACAGCCACTGGAGATGGCGGGGGGGGGGAGGAAGGCTTCTGGGAGGAGGGAGGGGAAGAGGAGAGAAGGAACAAAAGCCAGGAAAAGGGAGGAGAGGCATGGAGAGGGTGGGAGGAGCGGAGGAAGAATGAAGGAAGAAGCAGAGAGGAAAGGATGGAGGATGGAGGAGGATAGAGGAGGATGGAGGAGAAGGATGGAGGGAGGACAAAGCCCCCAGCATGGCCCAGTGGGAGGTCAGCGGGTGGGTGCTGTGCCAGCCTGTGCTGCCCGGTGCCTTGCGTGCAGCGAGGTGCGATGTGCCGGGAGAGGTGTGGCCCTGGCAGGGACCTCCCGGTGCCTACGCGAAGCGCTTTGAACCCTCTCCTGCGCAGCAGGTGTGGGCTCCGCCGCCCCTGCAGGCGTCCGCGCACCCTCGGGCACCACCAGCACCGCAGCACCGCAGCACCGCAGCCTGGACCAGCTCCGCTGCATTGCCCTCCCTCGCCCACCACGGCCGGGAGCGGGGTCGGTACAGAAGGTCGCTCTGCTGCCAACGAGAGCCCAGGGAGATTCAAAGAGCGCGCAGGAAATGCTCTGCTGACCTCGGATCTGCTCCTCACCACCTCCCGCCGTGACTCCACCTCCCGCTGCCGGCAGCGCTCCCTGGGCGGCGCAGCCTGTCCCGTACGGCTCCTGCGGCTGCTGCTGCGGACAGCCTGGCTGGCAGGCAGGGGCTGAGATTCCCAAACCTCAGTTTTTCATTTTTTGCTACCTCCCAGAGCTGTTGGGAGAAGGAGGAAGCTGGAGCGAGGCTCATCTAGTGATGTTTTCTCTCCCGCTGCCCATCCAGATCCTCTCTCTGCGCAGCGAAGCAGCTCGCAGCTGGGGTCTCGCTATGGCCCTGGGGCATTCTCGTCCCTCGAGGTGAGGAACTGATCCTGACTGCTCGACCGAGCCCACAGTACCCTGCTCGGGGGCAAGTTGGGCAGAGCACAGGGGCCAGGCAAGGTGCTAGAGCTGGCAGTCACACTTCAAGTGAGGCTCCCCTGGGCTAGGCAGCAGCTACAAGGACAGGGCAACAGCTGGGGATGTTGAGTCTGGAGAGGAGACTTTGCTGTGGCCTGAAGTGGGCTACAAGAAAGCTGGGGAGGGACTTTTTAGGGTGTCAGTGATAGGACTGGGGGAATGGATCCAAGCTACAGGAGGGGAAATTGAGATTGGGTGTTAGGAAGTTCTTCACTGTGAGGGTGGTGAGATGCTGGCACAGGTTGCCCAGGGAGGTGCTGGAAGCTCCATCCCTGGAAGTTTTTAAGGCCAGGCTGGATGTGGCTGTGAGCAACATGCTCTAGTGTGAGGTGTCCCTGCCCACCTGGCTAGTTTCTGCTCCATCTCTACTAAGGGGAGGACAGGAGAAACCATGCAAAGCTGAAGGTGGAACCTCAGGCAGGAGTCAATCTTATGTCCACTGGTGGCACCAAACACAAGCATGACAGAGGTCTGGGGCTGAGCAGGGTGAATACTCCTGCAGAACTCCAAGGGACACTGCCTGTGGTTTGGAGGTGTAGCAAGGGGAAATTTGACCAGGACAGAAAATTGCTGAACTTATCCAGGATTTGGCTGCTCCAGAGGACTGAGCAAGACATGCTTGGGGCCTTTGGCTGGGCCAGGGAGAGAAAAGCCAAACCATGCCTTGATCTTCAAAGCCCTTCAGCTGTCAGCAGCATGAGCTGCCCTTCACTCTGAGCTGGGCTGGGCTCAAGAGACAGAGAGGCAGCAGCACTGCTGCTGTGAGCAGAAGGCTCTTTGCCCCTCTTTGCAGAGTAAGAGAAGTGACCTTTCTCAAGCCAGAAGTTGATTTCTCTTTCTCTTTCATTTTACTATGAACCCTTCCAGCTCTCCCACTCATGACCTTCAAGAGGACACCCACACACAGAAAGTCTTCAAGGCTCTTCTTTCTGTGACCTTCACCAGTACCTGACACCAAGCAACACAACTAGCACTAAGCAATGCAATCAGTACCAAGCAACACATCCAGTACCAAGCAACACAACCAGCACCAAACAACACAACTGGCAGCAAACAACACAACCAGCACCGAGCAACACAACCAGCAGCAAGCAACACATCCAGTACCAAGCAACACAACCAGCACCAAACAACACAACCAGCAGCAAACAACACAACCAGCAGCGAGCAACACAACCAGGAGCAAACAACACAACCAGCACCGAACAACACAACCAGCAGCAAGCAACACAACCAGCAGCAAGCACACAACCAGCGCCAAACAACACAACCAGCAGCAAGCAACACAACCAGCAGCAAGCACACAACCAGCACCAAACAACACAACCAGAACTGAGCAACACATCCAGTACCAAAACAGCACAACCAGCAGCAAGCAACACATCCAGTACCAAAACAACACAACCGGCACCAAGCAACACAACCGGCACCAAGCAACACAACCAGCCAGAGAGAGCCCAACTGGCCTTGTGCAGAGGCTTTACCAGGATCCCAGGCAATGGGAAGAAGAGGAACCTTCTAGACACTTTGCCTGATTCCAGAGGGCTCAGCCAACCAACCAAATTCCTTACAGTGAGGGTGGGGAGACACTGGCACAAGTTGCCCAGGGAAGTTGTGGATGCCCCCTCCCTGGATGTGTTCAGGGGTCAGGTTGTGTGGCCTTGAGCAAGCTGTGCTGGTGGGAGGTGTCCCTGCCCATTCCAGGGGGTTGGAACTGGATGATCTTGAAGGTCCCTTCCAACCCATTCCATGGATCTATGAATTTGCTGCAGACACACACCTGGTGCCCAGCCCTTGGAGCTGTCTGCATGGGAAGCTCTCAGACCCTCTTCCCATCCATGCAGAGGTGGATATCTTTAGCTTGCCTTGGCACCAGCCAAAAGGAGCACTGGGAGGAGGGTTGGGGTGGTGGGAGAAGAGCACTTTGATCTCACTTGTTCTTTATATGGACTCTCAAAGGCCCAGGCTGGCATTTGAGCCTCGCTCAGGCACAAGGCCCAACAACAGCCCATGGCATGAGTAACCTCAACCCAGGGCCCAGCCCTGTGGCTCTCCATCTATCTATCTATCACATGTCAGCCTTTAAAAGGATCCTCTTCCATCTCCTTAACCAATATCTGGGCCCTGTCCATCCTTCCCATTAATGCACAAAAAAAAAAACCAACCAAGAGGCCTTTCTACGGAGCCTGCATCACCCTGAGCTCTGCCTCCCCAGCATGAAAGCCTCCAGAGCAAGCTGCCAGCGCTGGCTGCGGTCGGAGCCTCTCCTCTCACATCCCCATCCCAGCCCTCCCCCGTCCCCCCCTCTGTGTCTCTTTCTCTCTCTCTCTCTCTCTCTTCTTTTTTTCCCTCGATCAATTTTATGGTGCTTGCCTGGGGTTCATTAATGTTTCCGGAATCTCTCTCTCTGCCCTGTTTAAAAATTCTTAATTAAGCAAGGGGGGTTTTTTTTTGTTTACACTTGAACTAATTACACTTTTAAACCCGACAATAAAACATCAGCTCTGGGCCATTAGGACCTGCCACGGGCGGGCAATTCAGGAACTGCCAGGCTCTGCAAGGAGATAGGCAGGCTGGAGATGAAGCCCTTCTGCCTAGTTTCAGTCAAGAGGACGCCAGGATCTTCAGTTGGTACATGGAGATGGAGGCCAAGGGTTCGAGCAGCCAGATGTCCCCTCCAGCTCTTCCTTGTTTCCTCCGGATGCGCCTCCGGGCAGATAAGGGCTGGCAGAGAGGCTCGAGCTGGATGTGGCCCCTGCTGGTGCTCAGCCTTGTTTGCCACGCATGGGTGCTCCGCGCAACCGCCGGAGAGGCGTTGGCATGGTGGGGCTGGAGGGGATTGAGCAATGGAGGCAATGGAGGCCAGGCCTGCCTGGAGGATGTAGGCCTGGGGTGGCAGTGGTTGGGTTGTCTCTAAGAGTTGGCCAGGCTTGAGCACTTGGCTGTGCCAAAGGAGGTGTTCCTGCTGCTGCTGCTGCTGCTGCTGCTTGGCCACCAGGCAGAGAATCAGGGAATGGTCTGGGTTGGGAGGGACCTCCAGAGGTCATCCAGTCCAACCCCCTCTGCAGTCAGCATCCTCAACTAGACCAGAGTGGGTTGGTTGGACTGGATGTGTCCCAGAGGTTCTGCTCCATTCCTGCTGCTGCTTGGCCACCCAGCAGAGAATCAGAGAATGGTCTGTGTTGGGAGGGACCTCCAGAGGTCACCCAGTCCAACCAACCCCCTCTGGTCTAGGTGAGGATGCTGACTGCAGAGGGGGTTGGACTGGATGACCTCTGGAGGTCCCTCCCAACACAGACCATTCTCTGATTCTCTGCTGGGTGGCCAAGCAGCAGCAGGAATGGAGCAGAACCTCTGGGACACATCTGTCGCCATCCACAAAGGAGTGCCATGGCCAAGTGGTGGGAGCAGATCTGCCACATTGCAGCAGCTGCTGCAGGGAACAGCTTCCTCTTGGGCTTTGTCTGCCATGGACATGTCATGTCCACCCTTGGGCACAAGAGCTGCTGCTGCTTTGCTGTGGACTCAGCAGTCTGTGAGGTGTTGGCACCAGGCTGATACTGCCAGGGGCCCTTTAAGCAAGAGGTGGTGCAGCTGGTGTTGGGCACGGTGAGACTGATGGCAGGGAGCTGCTCACCACCCCCTTGAGAACACTCAGAAGTCCTCATGAGAACAGCAGCAAGGGACACCCAGGAGCTGTTCTGCTGCCTTCAGGACAGGAAATGCTGGCCACTGGCTTACCTATCACCTCAGAGGTGCCTCTCCAGATACCAGCTCCAAACTGGCACTTCCTGCCTTTTTTTCTGTCCTACTCTTACCTCAGGGACATGCTAAAGGTGGGACTGGGCTCCTTGAGAGCCTTTGGGTTGTGTCTGCTGTAGAAATATGGAAGGGTTGATGGCAGAACATGGCAGGGTGCTGGCACCTGCATGATGCCATCTCCTGGGGGGTGGTCTCAGGTTTCTGTGTGAGGCTCTTGGTGCTCAGTGAGGTTGTGTCCTGCATGTCTCACCCAGACAGGCAGCCTCTCTTGGGCCCCCAAGGGACCTTCCAAGAGGAGAGGGTGGAAACCAGGTCCTGATGGCCCAGCCCTTGCTCAGATGCTTTCCTGAAGTTCTCCCCAGAGGGGAAAAGCAGAGCCCCAGGGCTCCCTCCACCAAAGCAAGTGTGGCATTTGAGCCTCTTTTGTGCACCCAGATCTCACCCAGCCAGGACTGGAGAGGGCTTTTGCAGTGCAGTAAACACCCTGAGCAAGACCAAATGCAGCCACCCAGTGTCCCAACCTGCTCCTCACATTGCTTCATCCCAAAGAGCAGCCCAGCTCAGGCTGCCCTTTCCTGGCAGTTAGGAGCAGGGAGCTTGGGAAAAACACCTCCCTGCCCTGTGCTTTCTGCTTTGTAGCCTGCCCTGGTCAATCAGAGCAGCGCCCAAGCCACTCCAAAGTCCTGCCTCATCCCTTCCTTGCCAGGGGAGGTGGGCACTGCGGTGAGCTCCTCCCTGGGGCAGGGTTCATGTGAAGCTGGGCTGGGCTCAGGCTCGCACATGGCAGCTGGGCAGTACCAGTGCAAGCTGGAGACCACCACTGAGATCCCTCCAGAGCAACCTTGCTTGGTAAACTCAGTCCCCTGGTGAGAAAGAAGGCAGCAAAGCCCCAGAATGGGCTTCCACTCCATAGGGAAGAGAAAAATCCACAAAGCTTAATGGGGGCAGGGGGGGGAGGGATTTTGTGGAACTTTAACTTAACTCCCACCCTCCAGCCCTGGATTCACAAAGGTCTTTGGGAGCTGAATTCTGAAAGAAGTGAGCAGATTCAGCCTGGAGAAGAGAAGGCTCCAGGAGGACCTCAGAACAGCCTTGCAGTGCCTGAAGGGGCTGCAGGAGAGCTGGGGAGGGACTTGTGCCAAGGGCTGGGAGTGCCAGGATGAGGGACAATGGCTGTGAGCTGGGAGAGGGAGAGTGGAGAGGAGGAAGAAATTATTGAGAGTGAGGGTAGGGAGAGGCTGGCACAGGTTGCCCAGGGAGGGTGTGGCTGCCTCCTGCCGGGAGGTGTTCAAGGCCAGGCTGGATGAGACCTTGAGCAAACTGTGGTGGTGGAGGTGTCCCTGCCCATGCCTCAAGCATGAGGTATAAGGATGGGAGCTGCATTGTCCTCCTGGGCTGAGAGGGAAACTGAGGCACAGAGCAGGAGAGAAGCTCCTCAGGATTCATGAGACCATGGCACCAGGCTCAGGGGGGCATCTGCTCCTCTACCCATGGCACAGAGCAACTGGAGCTGAGACCCAGCAGACATCACTGCAGGGGTCACTGCTCTGTCACACAGCTGCATGGGGCACAAAGTCACCCCAGCCTGAGCCAAGCCCTGCAGGAGGGATCAGGAGGAGAGGATGAGGAGGGAGGAGCAGTGGGGACAGGCTGTGGGTTCCCAGCAGGATCCTTCTCAGTGTGATTGATTCAGGTTCATCGATCTCGGTGCTATTGGGATGTTGTATTTGCTGCTCAGGGAGGGGAGGAAGCTCTGGGAGGGGAGAAAACAGGCAAAAGAGAGGGAAATCTGGGGGTGGCTGCTTCCCTGCCCCTTTTCTGGCTCTGGAGCCAGGCAAACAATCCCTCCCACCCTTCCCAGCAGATCTACCCCAGTGCCAGCCCAGAGCATCCTGGAAATGCCAACCACAGGGCATGGGGAGGGCCTGGGGCAAGCTGAGAGGCAGCAGGCCCAGCTCTGGAGGGAGCTGGAGCCCCAAATTCAAGCCTTGTTCAACTTCACAGCCTTCCTCCTCCTCTCAAACCCTGTCTCCAAAACCTCCTTGAAGGATGCAAGCTGAGACCATCCAGATCATCACTTATGGAATCACAGACCTGTTTCAGCTGGAAAAGCTCTCCAAGGTCATCCAGCCCAAGCAGCAACCCAACCCCACCATGGGCACCAAACCATGGCCCCAAGTGCCATGGGCACACTGCTCTGGAACACCTCCAGGCATGGGCACTCCACCACCTCCCTGGGCAGCCTGTGCCAGTCCCTGACCACTCTGGCAGCAAAGAAATTGTTCCTCAGCTCCAACCTAACCCTGCCCTGGCACAATTTCAAGATATTTCCTCTCTTTCTGTCCCCTGATTCCAGGGAGCAGAGCCCAAGCCCCAGCTGGCTGCAGCCTCCTCTCAGGGAGCTGCAGAGAGCAATGAGGTCTCCCTCAGCCTCCTCTTCATCACACTACTCCCCCCCAGCTCCCTCAGCTGCTCCTCCCCAGCCCTGTTCTCCAGACCCTTCCCCAGCTTTGTTGCCCTTCTCTGGACCTGCTCCAGCCTCTGGGGCCCAAAACTGACCCCAGGATTTGAGGTGTCCTCTCCCCAGTGCCCAGTCCAGGGGCACAATCCCTGCCCTGCTCCTTCTGCCCACACCACTGTTGCTCCAGGCCAGGGAAAATGAGAGAAGAGGTGAAGAAGAGGAGCATGGCCCAGCACTGGCGGGGGGAAGTTTGAAATGGGTGCATGGAGAATGAGGATGGATGAGAGGGATGAAGAAATAAACCAGTACAGGAGGACCACATGGGGATTATAGCCCTTGATGCTTTTTGTGGCCATGTCCTCACAAGAAGGCTCACCCTGGGCTGTCCTCCTGGCTGGGACAGGGGAGGGGGACACACATGTGCTGGGGGCATGGAGGAGTCAGTGTCACTTTGCCTGGCTGGTTACTGGTGGACAGGGCAGAGCCTTCCTCTGTCCCTTGCCCCTGCAGGAAGGCCTCTGCCTCCTCTTTTTATTCCCCAGCTCAGACATGTCCTCCCACCTCCAGACCTGGAGGAAAACTGCAGCTGTTGGAAATGCCAAACAGGATTTGCTCTTGGGGGGCTGGGAGTGAGGATGGATGGGATGAAGGCATGAGCAGCTGCAGGCCCTGCTTGCTTTGGGGTCAATAAGTGGGGGAAGGTCCTTCCCATTGTGTCTCTCCTAGAAATAAGCCAGGAACACACAGCAGGGCTTGGGCTGGACCCAGAGCTCTCTGCACCCAGCAGCAGCTGTGTCTCTGGGGTGCCCCTGGGCAATGAGGGCTTGCAAAGGGCTTGGGGGGGGGGGGGGGGGACCCCGCGCGGGGGAGTATGGACGGGTGGGGGGGNNNCCCTGCAAGGAGATTAGAGCAAGGTGGGGGTTGGGCTCTTCTCCCAAAGAACAAGTGCTAGGACAAGAGGAAATGGCCTCAAGTTGCCCCAGGGGAGGGTTAGGTTGGCCATGAGGAACAATTTCTTCCCCAAAAGGGCTGCCAAGGCCTGGCCCAGGCTGCCCAGGGCAGTGCTGGAGTCCCCATCCCTGGAGGGGTTTCCAAGCTGTGGAGATGTGGTGCTGAGCACAGCCCTGGCAGTGCTGAGTTGCTGGGTGCTGGATGAACTCAAAGCTCTCTTCCCACCCAAACAGTTCCATCATTTTAAATTCTCTGGGATTAGAACCCAACCCCCACCCCCTGCCCAGCCACATTCTCCCCGGACCCCCATCCAGGACATCATTTACAGCTTTAGCCCATGCTGGGGGGGTTCTCTAACCTGCAACTCTTCCAGCACCAAATACCCAACCCCTAAACAGCTCCCCCCAGGGCTGAGCAGCTTCCCACTCCCCCCTTGTCCCTCTACCTCCCTCTTGTCCCCTTCCTGTGGTCAGCTAACAGCCATGCTGCTGCCTCCTCCCAGCTCGCTGCCCTTGGTTCAATTTTATGAGCTTTTTCTTGCTATAAATATGGTTTTGAGAGCCTATTTGTCAGGTGCTGCAGCTCTGGAGCCAGCCTGCCGAGCTGCCCATGACAGGTCAGAATTGACTCGTGTGATATTAGAATTGCTATTGATCCCTTTGGCACCTCGCAGCGCTCCCGGCTGCCTGACCCCGTGGCAGCATGGGCAGCCCCCACGCTTCCTCCTGCCTGATCCCTCCTGCCTGATCCCTGCTTCATCCCTGCAGCTGCAGCTGGCATGGGCTCCTCGCTGCCTGCACACCTGACACCCTCTGGAGCACCTGGACACGGTGTCCTCCCACGGCCATAGGACTTCAGCCCCTGCATCGCCTCCCCTCTGCTGCTCCGTGGGGTGATCACAGAATGGTTTGGGTT
>WBNM01020133.1:0-72318 GCA_013399055.1 Ramphastos sulfuratus
TGTGTGTGTATACATATATAACGTTTGTGCACAGCACAAAGACTATTTCCCCACATGTGACTGTTATATCCTCTAAACAATAGAAAAATTCAGTTAGGTTGTTTTTTTTTTTATTTGTTATGCATTTAAGTAGTTTCCCCAAAATTTGAATGATACATTTAAAACTCTGGAACACGGGAGAAAGCTTGTCTTTGAAAAGCAGATTTTAGAATTGAATCTAGGTATATGAGTTTTCCAGATACAGATTGATCAGTTCATCTGAATAAGGAACTTATATTTAGTCCTATCTGCACTTGTAATTCAGGGAGAACTGAAAGGGCAGCATGAAGTGGGTTGAGATTTTTTTCCTCCTAAGTTTATTCCCATCACTCTTTCCAGAGGTCCATGCAGCTGTATATTCTTATTTTATTTTAGCTGAAAGACAGTTTAAATGTCATTGTAATCATAATCTGTTCTTAAAACTGTATCAGTTTGTTTTGGTCTGTTGTTAAATACTTTCCTCCTTAACCGCATTTTCATTCAACAAGACTTACAGCAGCAAGCACAGCACAGTTGAAAAACAATTCATTGTATCAGTTACAGACTCTCATAATGGAGCACCTTAATAAGAGCAAGTTCTGTACTTCTTGAAGGCACAAGATAAATTAGGTTCATAGTCCATTATTTGAACAAGGGTATCTGACTTATGGCAAATCTATCTGCAAGAGTATTGCAGAATTGTATTTTATCTTTCAGAAATGTGTTTTCTAAAGTAAGATATTAACTTCGGTTGCAGTAAAGGATTTAAACGGGAGAATTTCTCTCTAATGTTTGTTGAATCATAGTAGAATGATGAGGTAGAGCAGAGCCATACATCAAACCACCAAAGTGAAAAACTTCACATTGTATTTTGTTTCAGGAGGGAAGGCTGAACATGGAATGCCCAATGGTTTTGCCAAGAGCACACACTCTCTTATTTACCAGGCTGTATACACAATGAAGAGTGTCACAGCACTTTTAAACTTTTCATACTGCCTCTTTTTGCAAATGCGCATATTTTCTTCTGCAAAGAACATTGCAACATCGCTGCTGGAGATCAGCTCTGTAGAACTATATGATAAAAAGAAATGAGGCAATTCAGCGTTGTTTTTTCTTCCTGTAGATGTTTGTCCTCTTTGCAGGTAAAGAGCTGAGAATGGATGAAAAGAGAACTCTGACTTTCTTCACAAGCCCCTTTTCTGGGCTTTTCCTTACTGCATAGTAACAGCTAACCAGAGACAGCATTTACTTTGGACATTTTCTTATGAGGATTCTCCTAACATATGCATTGAACTGGCACTAAGAATTCGTTGTTGGGGTGCCTGTCAGGCATCATCAAACAACCACTGGGCTTTAGTATGACCTGGAAGGGATTGAGACTTAGAGATGGACTTCTGAGAAATGCTATAATGCACTGAAAACTTTTGTGCAAGTTCCTTTGGTTCAAGTAACAGTCAGATTCAATCTTCTCAGGTAAACATTTTCTCCTATCTTTGCCAAAAGTGTTGAGAGGTCAGCCAATCCTTTCCTAATCCTTAGCTAGAATACAGATAAGATCCGAGGATATAAGTTACTCTTTACATACAGCTTCTTAAGATAAAAATAGAATAGAAAGGAAGCTTACTTTCTTGTTTATTGTAGGGATATAGCTCTCTGTTCTTTCTGTGTTACGTACTATTGTTCTGTGTATAACTTTACCTCAATGACTTAGCAGTCATTTCACAGAATGTCTTCCCAAGGAGACTATGAGTGCTGGAGCTCAGCTCATCAGCTCAGTATTTACAAAGTAAAGTGAAGACTTATGAACAAAAGCAAGGCAAGTCAGTAAACTGCATCTCCATATGGGTTTTGTAGCCATCCAACTTTTAATAGGAGTTAAAAATCCATTCTCCCTGTCTACCAAACCCAGTGGAGACAATGGATCACATAAGCCTTTCTGCTAAAGCAACTTTGATTCAGAGTAGCAGATAAGCAGTTACCGAGATTGTTGGAAAGTCTGCAATAGAAATGATACACGTGGAAGCAGGGAGCAGGAAGACTGAGAAAACCTTTAGAGCTGCCTCTCCCAGCTATTGAGAGTCCTTAGCTATGAGATGCCTTTCTTCTCTTTCTCTTTTGAGTAAGGAAACAAATTTCAGTTCTTTCCTAAATTCTGGGCCAGAAGCTGCATTGCTAGCACTCCTGCCACACTGAGCTCTTTGCTTCAAGTTGCAGACACAGATTTCTGTCCTAAGGATCTGTAAGTGAAATTAGGACTGTGCACCCATGTAGAATTACCACTGGTGCTGCAAGACATTTGACAAGTAAAACTGAAGTTTATGAAGCCACTTTGGGAACAGGCTCCCTGAGTTGCGAGAATAATTAACTCCTCCCCTTCTTGAGATGTTTGATTTTCATCTGTGGCTCCTCCCTGTAATATTCCCTTAGGCTCTTGGAGTCTCCAAGCTCCCTCTAGTAGCTCCTAGGCTCTGAGTTCCTTCTGCATCAATCTGTCTTCTGTGTGCTTTCCACTGGTTCAGGATGTCAGTAACCAGTTAACACATCTAGTTCTGAGTGCTGGTGCTTCAGCACCTGAGATTCTTCTGTAATATAGTCTTGTGGTAAGTTCATCTTACTGGCTTCTGTAAATAATTTTTACTAACCAAGATTTCAGCTGATGATCTGGACTCTCCCATGTCCTGGGGAAAATAGAGTTATCTTAATCTATACAAACTAAAATAAACATGAAATTTGGAGTGAAAAATAGCTTTCCAAACAGGTGAAAGAGACTTTGATGCCTGTTGTATTGCAGCATGAGTAATGATCAGGTCTAAAATGAACATGACCATTAAATACATCATGGTCTGCAGTTACAATAATGAGTTTGTCATAGGGTAAATGGCAAATTTCATTGACAGCCCTCTTGAATATGCCAGTAAAGACAGTTTCCCATATTCAGGAAAGGTCTCCTTAAGATTACAGCCCAGTGTGTAGCACTTGGAGACATTCTAGTAGGAGTACTACTTTTCTTAATCTTTCTTTAATTTTACTGATGATACTAGAGATTCTTTCCATGATTGAAACTCAAACAATTTTGAACATTTACTGTTACTTTTTTCAGTAACTGCTTTCTCAGGACAGACTAAGAGGCCTGTTGTTTTGGCACATTTTTATGTTAACAGGTTTAGTGCATCTGTGATACAGTCAATGTGACATTACTTCTGCAACGAAGTATTTTACAATGCTAAAACTTTTACTGACATCCAATATCAATAGTCTGATACAAGACAGAAGAAAATACATGATTTCACGGTGGGCATAAAGGCAATATTGTTGCTAGAAACTATATTCTCTTGGGAAAAAAAAAATCACTACTGTTGATCTTCCATCAAAAACTGTTATTCGTTGTATTGATGATACAGACCTTGTCTTATGCTTTAAAATACTCAGTCATATTAATTGAATATCTCTGTATCATAAATGGCAAGATTCAGATCACAGCAACAGCTGAAGATAGGTTCTGCTCCAGAAGATCTAGCCTTCTGGTTTATGTGCATGTGGATGCTAGTGTAGTAGGCCTCTGATCTGGAGCTTTCTGCACTGAAAACAATAATACTAGATAGACAGTGTTTGTGTGTTTGCCTAAAATGCCTGTTTGTCTGGGTTGGGACAGTGGTGAGATTTTTGGGATGATCAGTGTTCAGGGTTATGAATGTTTTGTGTGGTTTTGCCAGGCTGCTCTAAATGAAGTATAGGTTAGGACAAACAGTAAACACATGGAAACTGTCCAGTTTCATTTCTGATACCACAGTTGATACATTACTAAGTCCTGGGATAGTAATTTTGTTCTCAGTTTTTCTTTTCCAGCCTCTATTGTATTTTGAAGTGTCTATGCATGGTTTTATATCGAAGACTTCCTAAGATTGGAGTTTGGGAGTCCAGGAATTGTGGGTTTGAAGATTTTTTTTTCCTGAAGAGAATTTATCATGAATAGCTGGTTGGATTCTGGTGCAGCTGAAGTGTTTGAAACCAAGGCAAAGGACGTTGCTTGAAAATGATGGCCATGAAATGCAAGTACATTGCAAATCACTCAGCTGCAGAGTCTCAGAATAAGAGCACTGCAGAGCTGATGGATGAACTGATGTTGCCATTTAATGTGGTTTCCCAGCAAACCTTTCATAAAATTCATGACTGTAGCTGACCTCTGTTACTGTGTTCCTCTTAGGAGGGGGGGGGGAAAAAAGGCTATAACCCAGCTATCTACAGCAGTGCACTGAAAAGTGATGTGTGATGTAAAGCAAGGTGAGAGGAATCATGTTCACTTCACCACAGACACTAGAGGTGAGCCTACAGTCAAACAGTTGATTAAATGTCACAGCATATTTGACAGTCTTCAGGGCTGACAAGGTTGTATTCTGACCAGCTTCAAACTAGGGAAGTGATTCAAATGATATTTTCTACCAGATTTACTCTACTGCCAGTGTTGCTTTACACCTGTGAAAGTAAAAGCAGAATCAACAATCAGCTGCCAGCAGAAAACACACAGCTTCTTTATGTTGTTATTAGCACAAAATACGAGCGAAGACACTGCTTATAGTATTTTGCTCTTGTATTAGATATAGTTATTCAGCTTCTGGTTTATGTTGGCCACAAGTGTTGATGCTTCCTGAAATCAGCTGTCCTGGCTTATACTACAAATTCCTGGCTTCCTGTGTGAAAACTAGTGTATTGTTTTTCACTCCTGCTATAGCCAAGAGTAAAAGGGCAGTTGCTGATGCTGTGCGTTAACAAATGCCATGATGTGTTGAATTTGAGGCAAAAGGGACCGGCTGCCATAGCCATCTCTCAGCCACCTCTTGAGAGACTGAGAAGTAGTGCAGATGGGGGAAGAACATAATAGCTAGAGGTGCTCAGGTACCATGAAAATGCAAAAAGAGGCAAAAAGTATCGTTAGACAGATGGCAGTGCAGGATGGGGAAGCAGATGCTGAAGATGCACTTGTTTTCTTCCCTCCTCTGTGTATAGTGGTAAATTAAAATCTACTTTTCATTCCTACTTTCCTCTCTTTTAAATTCCCACGTTCCTCAGAGTATCTCTTTAAATTATGAATTTAGAAGGTGTAATGTTTCATATGCAAGATGATTCCTATATTTTGAGAAGTGGAAATTTAACAGCTACCTGTGCACACCTTTGTCACTATCACCAAGTAAAAATAACTTATCCCTTCCATTCGCTTAGATCAAATTAGCACACAATCGTGTGAATGTTTTTGTCCATGTGTTAATCTCCACCCTCCTGATGTAAATAATTTGTAAATATAAAATGAGGGTGTTATGTATCTCCTGATCACCTGTGTGATCTTCATACCCACAATATCTATCAGTAGAGCATGCCACGTTGTATTTGCTCCTCTAAGATGGTAATGTGTAAGCCCCTAAAGGTCTGTGGCACAGCTGAGAGCAATAGATTTCTTCTTCCTAATTCCACCTTTTCTCTTCCAGAGCATGTGTATGTACAAATGTACATATAAGGAGGGAAGTAAGGCAGGAAGATGTAGAAAGGAGCGCATTTCCTTGGAGGAAAAGAGTATCTTTTGTTCCAGTTCATTGATGATGAGTTAATGATGTAAGATTTAATGACGTGACTAAAGTTTTCTTCAGATTAACTGCCAAAACTGTTCTCCATAATAGTAAGTTAGCAACGTGTGGTGGAAACTGCAAGTCAGACCTTCCAGAATCCCATCCCATTTCTAGCCCAAGCAAGTTGTATGTAGAGTAATATGGTGCAATAGTGTAAAAAAAATTACAATATAATTTTTTTTTTTTAATCCTAGTTCTCTCTGGGGTATATAGTCCCTGTCTGTTGTTTTATTTACTCTATAGCTATTCTCGCTTTGTAGCTATTTCCTTTAGCTTGTAGCTCTAAGGTCAGGCTAAGGACAGGATGTTCCTACCAGAGATGAGTTGTGAACAGTAAGAAGTAGGCTGTGTAAATGCTTCTTTCCTACTGTGTCATTCTAAAAATCTAGCTTAGGGAGGAAAAAACTCTCCTCCAGCTCAGGACTGAGGTCCCAAATTCAGATTTTGAGATTGACATCGGTTTTTTGATGCACCTGAGTAAATTATGACAGAACAGTTGCAAGATGATCCAGAGCCATGCCCATGTAAATTGAAATTCTGGATTTTGTAACCATTAATTTTATAGGAAGAAATTAATTATTTGTTCTCTTTTTTGACTTTTTTTTTTTCTTTCAATAATTTTATGTCACTGGTTCTATTTTTTTTAGCTAAAGTCTTGATTCGTGAACAATGTTGTGGATATTAAATCATGCTAGAATCATCTATATTTTGCTAAGACATTAATACAAGGGCAATAGTTATGGTTACTATTCTAAGTATTTGCTCTGCGAGGGCAGAGTGGTTTAACATCTGCCCAGAACAAATGATTAATAGAACTGGGAAGAGCAGTAGTTCCACACTCAGATCCTCTTTCTCGTTTTTCCTCTGGACAATATAAATGTGCTGGTGGTGCTAAATGCCTTCATTCATAAGTGAATACAATAAAGATTAGTCTTTAATTATTTCTGGCATATGTCCTTTAAATTCAAAGCCTGTAAATCGCAATGGGCAAAGGGTAATATGTCTTAACAGGTTACACCTCCCAAAGGATTGGTTGATTGACATCAAAATTGTTTCCCCTCCCTCTCTTCTGACTGACAGAATGGCAGGTGTGAAGTGATGGCAGTGTGCTGTAATAATGTGTCAAAAGACCTTAAATCAAGACTAATGTGGCTTCAATGATAAGCTCCCAAACATTTCTATGACAGAAAATGGAACTGTAGGTCAGATTCATCCTGGGACTATTATAATTTTTGCACTTTCTAAAAGGTCTTTTTTGAGTTAGGTTCTTTTGATGATTGTGGGACAGTGTTTCCAAAAGTATTTCTTCTTACAGTCATCCTGGGTAGAGAAAAAAATTCTATGCTTAGTACTGTGACGTGAAGAATTTACAACAACTTACAACAGTGGAGGTTTTCGGATGATAATTTTTTAATATAAATGTAGTCCAGAATCTGAAAAACATAAAAATACACTTGTTCAACAGCTACTGATGGTCACTCCTTTGAACAAAACTCAGCATTTAGTGCTTGAAGAAAGAATAAAAAGCTATCGAGCATAAATGGGGGGGAATACCCAGAGAGACAGTTTCATGTAAACCACCTCTGATGTACGGTTCGTATTGAATTTCCTGAACTATGGGGAAAATAAACTCACAGTCAAAAGGGGTCATTAACTCTCTGTTTAATTGTAAAGAATGGATCTTTGCATGCATAAATATAAAAAAATGAAACAAAAAAAACCACAGAAGCTGCTGAAGCCATCAAATGACTATACAAAAATCTTAAGAGTATCTGTGTGAGGAGTTCAGCAATGGTCTGGATCTTGCAGAAGTGACAGACAGATGGTCTCTGATCTTCCCAAAGTTCCAGATCACAGCCTCATTCCTTGATTTCTGTATTTAAGGGTACTTGAGAGGAGTACTTCAAAGTACCAAATGCAATTTTTTTGTGTACCAAATTGGAAGTGTTTTACACTTGTTACAATGTCTCTCAAGACAAGAGATTTTACATTTGTTATGGAGGTTTAGCCAGAATGTTATGAATTTTTAATGAGGAAACAATGGCAGGCCTGTTAATTATTTCTTTTCTTTGGAAAGCAATTTTTCTGTGAATTAAAACTGTGGAGAATTTCAAGATAAATATTATCCAGAGAACTTCATGCTGAAAACTTATAAAACCCCTGCAACTGGATTTTTTGGCATTTTTTACATAAGTAAAAGCTTTTATATATATATATATATATATAAAAGGCAGATATATATTACATATATATATGTAAACAAACAAGAAAATAATTGTATGATAAGTACAATTTTTGTGAGAAGACAGAGATTCTTCCCAGTAAGTTTAGTAGTCAGCATTTACACAGTATGGAGGGAAAAACAACTGCTATTTCACAAATGGTGTGAGAGCTAATATTGGAATGTGCTGGCCAGCACAATCCATTTAGAACTAGATGAATACCATGTCAGTGTGGAGAGCATATGAAGGTTAAATTAGAAACTCTGAGTATGAACAGCAAAGAAATTACTACTTTGACCTTAGACAACATTCCCTATGTGTTAGAGATGAACTGTATTGGTGGGGCAGGTGGGAGGAACTTCCAATAATTCTTCATGTGCTGTTCCTGATCTGTGCAAAAACAGAGGCTTTAGGTCATTGAAGCTCTCTAAATAAATTGAACAAAAGATAAAAGAATGTAAGATCTTTACTTCATGCTTTTATTTGTGGTCTCTTATTTCAGGCTCAATCTGCTCAATGACAGTTATCTAGGACAAGAGGCACAGGAGGACAGGCCTTCATGGAGAATTCCAAGGGATTTTGGTCTTTGGAGATAGTGTTGGTCAGGTATTTTTCCCAGCTTGTCTATATGGAAATCTTTTATTTAGTTTTTAGCAATATAATGTCAGGTACTGGGGGAAAAAAAAAAAAAAAANAATTTACTCAGCCTGGGGGGAAAAAAAAAAAAAAAAAAAGACTCAAATTATAATACTGCATTCTGGATTATAAAAAAAAAACCATTGCCACCCCATGTTTTCTGGAAATGCCCAGAAAAGACTTCTGTTGCAACTCCAACTGCCTACTTTGATACTTATTCCTGATGAAACAGATATGAAAAAATTAGGATAGAAGGCAAGCCATCTCAGGCAGAAAATTAATAAAATAACGAAACAAAAAGAAATCCAAGGCAGTTTCTTTCCATTGCAATTGTAGGTCAGTTTCAGAAAAAAAAATTACCCCAAAAATTTCTTGCTGACTGACAGTAAACTAATGGGTCATGACAACTTTGGAGAAACCTGCCACACTCACCTTTCAGAGCACAAGTGGGAGCTAATTCTGACAGAGGAGAATCTATGCATAGGAAGATAAAAGAGTTGATTCCAACTTTTATACAGTAGAGTGAGTGAAATCCACTGGGAGGAAGAGGAAAGAGTCTGTGGTCATAGATATAAATTTATAAAAGGTGTAAGCTAAACACAAGTAAAATCTAGTCTTCATAAAAATTATTGCATAAATAAGTTGGCTTGAAAGTAAGAGTATAAAATAACAGGAAAAAAGTTGCTATCTCCTAGTGCTTCCTCAGTACTGCAGCTGACAGCTGGTCTAGAAAGTGAAGAAAGTGTTAATGGAGAATTAAGTTGTGTCACTAGTGCTGAAGAAGATACAAGGACTGAGGATGAAAGAGTTCTTCATATAGGACAAAACCATATTTGGCAAGACACAATTAATGAATACTGCCAGACTTCTCCACTTGGATCATCTATCCACAGTTTATCTCTAGTTTTCTTTTCATGTAGCTAAATCTTAAAGGTGACCTTATCCTAAGCTTGCAGTCACTCTTAGTCTCTCCATTTTCCCAGCCACAGACTTCACATACATTTGATTCTTAGCTCTTAAATAAAAACCAAACTGACAACCTGATTTCTTCGTCATCATCCCAACAAGTGAGCTCTCCTTGTCCCTCTTCATTCCTGCCTCCTCTGCAATCACCCTTTACTAGATTTGCAGGCTGAACTTCATCATTTCAGCTGCTTATATTTATCTGTCCCTAACTTAAGTAACTACAACAGGTGAATGTAGCAATTCCAGATTCTAACAGGGTTCCAGCTCTCTTTCAGGGACCTACAGGGAACTAACTGTTCACTCTGTTGCTAGTTCCTTTTTTCCTCTCTTCTATATTAAGCAACTGAATTTCACGCTAATTTCTTGATGTGTATACATACACACACGCATATACAGTCCACCTCATTCTGGCTTGCCCAGCAATCAGGAAACAAGTACTGAAAGATGTTTGAAATTTGTTTCCACTGCTGAAGAGGGTAACATGGGAACTGCAGGAGTGTCAATCATCCTGCTGCCTGCTTCCTACCTACATGACACCTTTAACAATTTTTTTTTAAAGTCAAAACAAGAAAGCAACAGAAGGTCAGGTAACCACTGCAGTTTGCAGTGCACTGCATTTAAATGTTCACAGCCTCTTCCTAGCTCTGTAAAATTCCCCACCCTGTGACACAGTTACATGGAAACGTTACAGTCCCCTGGCCCATAATCATGGTGTAGGAGCAAAATCCAATTCACAGTTTTTTTCAAGTTAGGATGCCTAAATTCAGATACACTTACAATTAATACATTACAAGGCCACCAGCATGCAAAACAAAGCACACTAACATACAGTAAGTAATTTATATTCTATACACTATTCAAATGGCAGTACACTGCTAATGGCTCTGGAATAACATTTTCTTTTCACCACCCAAACACACAGACTGAAAAATGGGTTTTGAAAACTTTTTTTTCTTTTGTTCCAGTTCCTTTCCCTTTCTTTGTTTATCTTTTTAACTAAGTCCTCCTTACTATATTTGTGAAATAGCAGTTATAATTTTTCCCCAAGGAAATTTTTTTCCCCCTTTTATTTGTGGGGTCAGGTAGGATGTGAGAGCTGGTTATGTTTGTCTATTTTATTAAATATAAAAACACTGCAAAAACATGCACTATGGTGAAGTTTCAACTTACCTTCCGAACAACCATTACAGGAAATATTCCTGTTGGAAAAGTGGTGAAATACAGCAGCATTCTTAAACCTCTTTTTTTCCCTTGAAGCATTACATAACCCTTCAACAATAAATGTAATCACCGAAGTGAGAAATGGATCCTTTTAATAAGGCTTTTAACTACACATCTTGATGAAACCTAAACTAATGGTCTCGTTGCCACCATGTTGGTTGTGTGTGTGTTTATGTATATTGTGAAAGCAAAATAAGTATTTTTCATACTTAATGATATATTGTTCTATGGTAATTTCCAAACAACACTGGAATATAAACAGACAATTCTTTCTTTTTAAGGACTGCAGTTTGCTGGCTTTCTTCTTTACATGAGTAATGACCACCAGGAAGGGCTTCACAGCAGCTTGGTTTGTTATTAGACCAGAAAATATGTGGTTTTGCTTACGAGGACATTGTGTGCATTTTAAGATATGTTTATCTTTATTTGACTCCTTTATTTGTTTCTTTCTTTCTTTAAAGAAAGACAACACACATCTCTGACCTCTGACACTAACTAACCCGTGCTGTAGGCCATGCAAACAGAAATTTCCTACATCTAGGCTTTCATAGTGCATTAGTTATATCCCTGCATGCTACTTTCATCCTCCCTTCATTCTAATTCTAGTGAATTTTGTGCTTTATAAAATCAGGCTGTTTCAACTATGAATAAATCTGTATGTCAAACCCACCCTCTCCTCCACAAATACAAATCTGAATATGAATGTCAGGACCCATGCACATGCCTAGTTTCTGTATGAGAGCATTCTGCCTATCTGAAGAAGTGATTTGACTTCCCTGTATTGCATTAGACCACTGTCATTAACAACAGAGGTGTCATTTTGATGTGATCTGTGAGGCAGTAGAAGCTTTGAAGTTGAAAGATAGAACAGACATGGATAAATTGTGCTCTGAGTATGCTGCTATTGCACCATTATTGCTGGCAATTATCTCACCAAGTGACACATCTGATAAAAAGTCATCCGCCTTGCTATGGAAAGAAACCACAATTCACTGAAGCACATGGTAGATCTGTCGATTTTAGAGCCTGACAAAAAGCTCATTAGTTTTAGCCTGATCATTCTGCACCAATCTTGAACTCTCTTGCGTTGTTTCCCCCTCTCCTTGTCTTTTCAATTGGTTTCTTTTTCCAAGGTAGCACTTCTGATTTTCTGTTTTAAACATTTGGCTATTTGCTCTCTCTTCTCAGTACCACCTCCTCCAACACACTCCTACCTAATGATGTTCTTCATATGACGATGTTCTGGTTTGAGTTAGAACAAATTCTGTTCAGCGATTTTAGTTTTCAGCTCAGTCTCTCCTAACTAACAGCACTCCCTGAAATTAACAGGACAGCATCTGCTTCTGGTACTGACAACACTATGTTTCCAGTTAGTACCAAGGATGGGTACTGAGACCAAGGTCACAGAACCACAGAACCTTAGAGGTTGGAAGGAACCTCCAGAGATCATTGAGCCCAACCTCCCTGCCAAGGCAGGATCACCTAGGGTAGTTTGCACAGGAACACATCCAGGTGAGTTTTGAAAGTCTCCAGAGAAGACTTTGCAACCTCTCTGGGCAGCCTGTTCCAGGGCTCCATCACTGTCATTGTAAAGAAGTTTCTCCTCATGTTCAGGTAAAACCTTCTGTGTTCCAGATTGTAGCCATTGTTCCCTGTATTATTGCTGCTGACCACTAAAAAGAGATTAGCCCCATCCACTTGACACTCACCCCTCAGATATTTGTACACATTGATAAGATCTCCTCTGAGCCGCCTTTTCTCCAGACTAAACAGCCCCAGGTCTCTCAGTCTCTCTTCATATGGCAGATGCTCAAGTGCCCCCAGTCATCCTTGTGGCTCTCCGCTGGATCTCTACAGCAGGTCCCTGTCTCTCTTGAACTGGGGAGCCCAATATTGAACACAGTATTCTAGGTGTGGTCTCACTAGGGCAGAGTAGAGAGGGAGAAGAACCTCCCTAGACCTGCTGGACATACTTTTCCTGATGCACCCCAGGATGCCATTTGCTTTCTTGGCCACAAGGGCACATTGCTGGCTCATGCAGAACTTGTTGTCCACCAGGACTCCAAGGTCTTTCTCCACAGAGCTGCTTTCCAGCAGGGCATCCCCCAACCTGTACTGGTGCCTGTTGTTATTCTTCCCAAAAGCAAGACCCTCCACTTGTCCTTATTGAACTTCATGTGGTTAGCATTTGCCCAGCACTCTGCCTGTCCAGATCTCATTGGATGGCTGCACAGCCTGACAGGGTGTCAGCCACACTCCATCCCCACCCAGTTTTAATGACTAGTTTAGGTCACTACTAAATCTTGTTTACTATGTTGGGGTGAAAATCAAAAGGCTGCACCTACAGGGAGCAGGGGTCAGTTCAGGTGATCTCAAATTGACCAGCAAGGTTTTCCATTCCACATATGTCATATTTGGTATAAAACTGAGGGATCATGAGTGTCAAACTGCTGCTTCTTCCTCTTTCCCTTCTTCAATAGGCAGCATCCAATGAGGACTCTGCCTATTCTGCCTTAAATCTCAACCTATGAGTTCCCAAATCCAGCTCCTGAATCCAATTCTTACCTGCTGCTGAGTCCAGTTTATAACTTCTGCCACAGCACCAGTGATGAAGGTGATTAATTGTCGCCAGGGAGACTGGGCTTGCTACTGGCTTTTTATATATTTGTATGCATTTTATCATTATTGTTTTCATTAAAGTAATTTTAATTTTGTTTTCCAAACCATAAGTTTCTCTCCCATACTCTTGCTATTCCTTTTTGGGAGGGCAGAGAGGTTAATAGAGAGCATCCATCAGTTATTTAGTGGCTGGCCCAGACCTAATACTTGACAGCCTCCCACTTCTCTCCCCCTTTTCTTAGGTGTCGAGAACAATGTTTATTTCTTTGTTGTTCTCATAAACTGCTTTTTTGTTACAACTTCTTTTATAATCTGCAGAGCATGTGAAATCTAACTTCTCCAAATAAATAGCAGAAGATGCCAGGTAATTAAATTTCAGGTTAGTTTTAAGCCAAACATGGAATACATATTTATTCCTTCAGCTATGCCCCATGGACTGAGTTCTTAAGTGGATTGACACTGTGGGGCTCCACCTAAGACTTCAGATGAGGGGAAACATGCAAAGCCCCTGCCAAAATTCTCAAGTGAATTTATTCATATTGATTCATTCAGTGATGAACGGAGAAGAGGGAGCAGGAGCATGCAAGCAGGAATCCTTTACAGAAACTGATGAAGGAAAAGGTAAGTGGAACTACATTTTTCAAGTGTGTAGAGTAACAGGGCAAGATAATAGGCCATAACTTATCATTAGATGTTTTCATCTGATTTGGAAAAAAAAAAAAAAAAAACANNNNAAAAAAAAAAAAAAAGAATGAATGAATGAGAGAAAATATAGAAATTAATTTCTTGACATATTAAAGGTTTCTGGGCAAATTGCTGGATTTTTGAGAAATAGAGGCATGGAAAGTATAGAGGTATTGTAGGTTTTCGAGATTCTTCCGCTTTCTAAGCTGAATAACAGCTTTGTTAAGACACAAGCTCATGTTCTGTGCTTCAGTTATTACATATTCCTGAATAGGTGAGCTGTAAAAGCCTCAAGCCATCCACCTTACAAAAAGGTCATTCATCGCAGTACATCAGAACTGGTCTTCCATAAAGGGGTCACAGAGCGTGTGGCATAGATTCATTCCTCTTAAACTCAAGTGTGACAAATACCCAGTTACATTAGGCTCCCCTACAGACAATCAAAACTGATAATATCTTCAAAAGGTAGTTTTTATGAAATAACTGCTTGTTTGCTGAGACAAGCATGGTTAACACATTTACTAAACATGTTAAATGTATTATGAAATGAGGCAGTGACAGAGTCCACAGAAAGCAGGGACACCTTTGGATCATGAGCTGTGAGACTTGGGCACAACAACATAAGCTTTACCAGGATTGTGCTACTCAGTCTGGGGGATTTAAATCTTCAAAGTTGTACATACATTATTATTTTTGCTCTAAATTAATTGTCTCAGTCTAAGCCTTATAATTACATCCTCACAGCATTTATAGCCAAGGGACAGGTGATTTAACTATCTGGAGTGTCTCAGTCCCACTAGGAATAGGCCTCTAGGTCAGAGGTGCATTAATAAGAGAACAGCTGGAGGATGGTGAGCTGATCCTGCAGCCTCCATCAACACTTAATTGATTACAAGCAACTATACAGAAAAAAAAACCAAAAAAAAACCCCAAACAAAACCCAAACAAACAAACAAAAAAGACGCCACCAAAACAAAACAAAACGACTTTCCAGCTATTAACTATGCAAATCAGACTGCAGATACAGCTTTTAGCAGGACTGCAAATACTTTTGTTATTTGTTTTAGAAAGGGCCTAGGCAGTTGTATCAAAGTTCAGGCTACATATAAACTTTCCAGTGGTCACTGTGTAGCACATCATAATGTTTGACAGGGGCAGTAGGAATAAAGTTTGCATCCATTTTTGCCAGGACTCACCCTGTGAGATGAGGTGGGAAAGATGCTGGGTCTTTAGAGAGTTGCTCTGATAAGTATTCTTCAGGTGTATCCTAGCTGTAGGAAGTAGTAATACAAATATTAAAACTACCTCATACAACTAAGTTACATGTTACAGGGGACAAAACTAAGCATGTTGTGCTGCTAAGATTTGCATTAAAATAGCAGACTGTAGTTAGGCATGTCCTACCCCAATGGTTTGCATTCTGAAGGGGCTCTCCAGGCATATGTTGGCTATTTCTAATCAAGATGGATAAAAAGCATCATTTGTAACAAATTTAGATTTCCACATTGTTTAGAGAGACAGTTCTGATTTGTTAGTTACAAGCAAAGGCTATGAGGCTGGTAACTGACTTGAACAGAGTGTAAAATAGAAAAGACAATAATCCTTTACTCAGAGCTTCTCCTGCACCAAGCAGTTGGTCTCACCCTGGGCAAAGCAATGCTTTTCAGTAAGATTTGAGATGTCAAAGAAGTATTACAAAACCCAGCCTGCTGACTTCCCTACAGAACACCATACAGACATTCAAACACACGCTAATGGAACTATTTAAAGTTCAGCTACAACAAATTCAACAAATTGCTGTAAGGAATTTCATTGGTGTAATGATATTCCTTACAAATTCTTTGGACAGACTCCAAGTGCAAGAAAGCATTTGCAGAACCTAAAGTGGCAGAAACCTTGCAGAAACCAATGCAATGTTGCAAGAAAAGGGGAATGCTGAAGGAACCAGTGAATTTAAAAGTTTGCTTGTCATACTGGCTATCCATGCAAATGACTGTTACCCAGCTAACCAAACCTCCAACCAGCTCCTAACACCTTTTAGTAAGCCTCTCCAGCTTCACTGTCAGATGTAATTGTCTCCACACCTAAAAATTTGTCTCCATATATGGGGCTAAGTTGTAAGGAGTTGCTGTATCACATGATGATTGCACCCCAGCCAAAAAAGGGAAACTGAGAAAAGAAGGGGAGACCCACGAGTTGAAATGAAAATGGGTTTAGGAAAACAGCAAAGCTAATACTAATGCCAAAATAAAGTATACAAAGCTATACTCAGCCCAGCTGAGAAATTGTCACAATAAACAGGAAAGCAACCCTCAGGAGCAGAATTGTAAGCAAGCCCCTCTGAACAGACGCAAGAGATTCCCCCTGCCCTTAGCAAACTTCTCACTTTATAATGTGTGACATTTGTAGTATGGGATACATCTGTGAAACGACTGGGGTCAGCTGCCCTGACTGAGTTGAAACTGCTAATGGCCTGCAGACCATCGCTGGCCTATGATTCTACCCCAGTGAAACCAGAACCACATCTTTTCTCCTCCAGGTTTCTGAATCAGTTCACGAGATTTTAAATAATTTGATAATTTTAATAATCTGCTTAGCTTTGATCGGTAAAATGCTGTTTCTCAAGAAGTAATTCATTGACAGGGAAGATTATATGGCAGGGTAACCTTATGACTTTCTGGGTTTCCCTAAATTCCACTGTTTTTCATATTTTTATTTCTTCATTGCAGCTATGTCCATAGACAAGATGATGATGAAAGGATGGGAGTTTGCATTATCTGGCTGGAATACTGCATTATGAAAAGACAGATCAGAGATGGCTGATCATGTGCAGTGGAGGGAAATTAATTTTACAGCACACTTCAGAAAGTCTATCATAAGGAAAAGTTATCTTTGATGTGATCCGTTCCTCAGCAGGAAAATATTGCATATGTGCAAATCGTGGCATTGCATGGCTTTAACTGGTATCAGCAAAGCTCTTTGTAGTAAAAGAACCAGTCCTGTTTCCATCAATTCCAAACATCAATCCACTATGACATTAGCATTTTAAAAAGCTTTATATTCAAGCTGTAGGCCTGTGGTAGAGTGGTGCTTAATGCAGCCTGAATGCATGGTTTATGCACCCTTTTGTAAAGTCTTTGATCCATGATAAACTCAACACTTACTGATTTGTTTTGCACTGTCCCTTGAGTAAATGCACTTCAAAAAATATATGTGGTACTCAATCTGTGAGCACAGTAGGAAAAAAAAATTTACAGTTTCTAAACAATCTTCTGTGAAGGGTCTAAGATGAACAAGATGTTGGAAATAAGCAGGAAAATTAAGTGGAAACTGATTAAAGTAATTAAAAAAAAATAGAAGAAAAAAAGTGCTCTGGAGTGTTTATTGCACTCTAACACACCCAGTGGGACACTTTGAACTCATTGTCCCCACTGACTTTAAAATCTTTTTGACAGAGACTGAAAGTGTTTTGTTACCATACACTGGTGTATAGTCGCTGGAAATAAATAAGAAAGTACAACCAGGCAAATTGCACCAAAGAAACTTCTGTGTAATGAGTCTTCTGAAAATGCGTTATAATGACACATATGTGTTTTCAGGCCTAGGGGAAAGGCAGGGGCAGTGTTTTAAAAGAGGCCAGTCAAGTACATATAGCCAGAAATCATGCTTAGGATGTAGCTTAGCTGAAGAAACACTACGTACTTCAAGTCCTCATGGGTAGATGATTAGAGATTTTTTTCTGACCTAACACATACTAAATTAAATCTTTGCCAGTTACATCCATGTTACTTCCCATTTCCTTATGCTTGCATATTGTTTAGTTATTTGTTTTTTCTTTCCTAGTTTTCATTCATAGCTAGAGTTTATTAGATAAATAATACCTGTTTTTAAGGCTTAGGTCTTTGTTTTAGCTTATGAAACAGCCAGGCATAGTGAACTCATTTGCTGTATAAAAACAGATGATACAGAACCATTTGGGGGGGGGGGGGCGGGGCGGAGTAAGAAAATTCAGAGCAATTGCCTTACTAAAGGTCTGTGTAAGGCAGTGCAGTTGAAGTTTAAAAAATAAGCACTGGCTTCAAAAGGAATCTGTGAGACAGATAAGTGACAGAGGATATACATGAAGCTATCACTTTCTATCTTTTTCACCTGTTAATTTCTTGATAGGGATAGTAACAGTTTTCAATCCCCTGTCAGTCACCATTTTTGAAAAGGATGAGGAGGGAGGGCAAAGGCAGGACCAAAACCTGCACAGATTTATCAAATACTCACCATAAATGTGCGACTCTTTTTCTTCTCATACACTGTAAAGATTTTCTCACTTGATTTCACTCACATTTGTAATTTATCTATCTCATTAAAATGGAATTACATTATAGATTCTCTCTGGTAGCAAATCCAGGCTAAGAAAGTTTAGGTCTCAGCCATACAGCCCTTCCCCAGACTCTTCAGATGCAATTATACATGAGACAACCAGAAAAGCTTGATAGGAAACTCCCTCGTCTGGTACAGCCCTCTGACTATTATCCACTACTGGTTATGCAGGTTGGCAGAAACGGGGTTGTGAAGAGAAGTCCAAAAGCAATCAAAAGGGTTTTCAGGCTGCTGGAGCAGTTGGTTGAATAATCAGGAGCACAAGAAGCATTTTCCTCAATCCCTTCAGCGGTGGAGAAGGCTGCTGAAAGGAACAGGAAAACACACCTGCTTAAAATGTGGCAGAGAGGCTGACACCACTGATGGAATTTTGGTTTCTTTGTTCACAGGATGTTTACACAACTGAGCCTCCCGTTGACATGGGATCCTCAGAGGGGAAATGCTATCTTGTGTGAGGAACTAACAGGATAGTAAGTAGGATTGCAAACTTGGACTTCAGGAGAGGCAACTTTGACCTCTTCAGAGACTTATTTGTTAAGAATCCTATGGGTTAGGTTTCTAGAAGATAGGAGTGCTGAAGAGAGCAGGTTAATGTTCAAGCACCACCTTCTCCAAGTTCAAGACTGGTGCATACCCTGAGTAAGAAATCAAGCAGTGGAGGCAAGAGACCTCCATGTATGAACAAGGAGCTTCTGAAAAAAATACAAATACAAGAAGGAAGTCCACAGTATGTGGAAAAAAGGACTGTCCATTTGGGAGGAACACAGGAATGTTGCCAGAGCATGTAGGGATGTAACAAGGCAATCTAAGTCCTCCTTGGAATTAAATCTGGCAAAGGATGTAAAAAATAAGAAGGGCTTCTTCAAATACATTAACAGGGAAAGGACCACCAGGAAAAATGTGGGCCTGCTGCTGAATGAGATGAGTGACCTGATGACAGAGGATACAGGGAAGATGGAGTTACTGAATGCTGCCTTTGATGCAGTCTTTATTGCTAAGAACAGCCCTCTGTCCCTGGAGCTAAGAGAGAAAATCTAGCGATAGGAAGACTCTTCCTTAGTCAAAAAAGGACTGAGTTAGATATCACCTAATATGTGTGGACACATAGAAATCCATGGGGCCTTACTGGGATGCACCCATGAGTGCTTAAGGAGATGGCTGAGGTCATGAGAGAGGTCTTTGGACTGCTTAGTAAAATTATCAATCCACCATAAACTGACCTATCAGAGCTAAAGATGCCATGAGATGTTCTGTTCAACCACATTAAGTATCTAAAACATATCAGATTAAAATTGTATTTGACTATCCAACTGATGGTAGCATGATGTTTGTCATCACTGCAGAATGATTCACTTACAGCTCTCACAGCATCCTCCATGGCAGCTGATATCAATTATTATTAGGAAGGGGCTTATTCTGAGGAGTGAGCAGAAGAGGAAGGCATCTGGGTTAGTCTTAGTACAAAGTATTAACAGCACTGGTTTCATGATTAAAGTAGTATTCCTGACTTGATGATACATGTTGCATAATGTTACGCATCACAGCCCGTCCTGAAGAGAAAAAAGAAAACACAGCAAACTCTCCTTCTTTTAGAACACAAATACATAAATTTTAATCTGAGAAAAATACAAAATGAAACCATGTACAAGTTATGTACAAACTTTTTTTTTACAGGACAATATATTTATCACTGGATATTACATATGACAAAGTCAGGTAGATCATTTCTGAGCACCAGCATTTTTTCTCTCTCACCAACCCATAATGGTAAAAAGTAAAATGATGAAGTCATACTCCTTTTTCTTGATGAACTTTAAAGTTAAAAGGATAGCTGGTTCTCAGTGTACTTCACATCCCTGTGCCCAAATTATAACAACTAAATAGAAACCTATAAGCCATCAAAATATATGGTATATATGTTGCATGTGTGGTTTGTCTGTTTGTTGGGTTTTTTTTCTGTTTTGGTGGGTTTCTTTTTTATTTGTTTGGTTTTTGTTTTGTTTTTTAAAGGAAGAAAATAACCTATTAGGCTTGAACTCTACAGAAATATAAAAGGTAAAGTTATATCATCTCTTCTCTTTTTTTTTTTAAACAAACTCAGGTTATTTGCATTGGCTAAGCATGTGTGTCCCAAGCTATAATGTGGCTGAAGCCACATTTTTTTTGAACTGCTACTTAAGAACTCGAGATAACTTCTACTGCTCTTTTCATGTAGTTCCTCTTATTGTCCAGTCAACAAAGAGCTCATATGTCAAATTTTTGGTTTCTGAAAAAAATCTATGTTTTCTATTATGTGTATTCAACTATCTGCATGTTGTGTTGTGGGGTTTTTTGTTTGTTTGTTTTCTGGGGGGGGTTTTTTTGTTTTTTTTTAAGTTATAAAGATCTCCTCTACAATGCATTGCCTGAAGCAGTAAGAAGCTCTCTCCACCTCACTAAGGTTCTAATTAGATGCAGTGCGACTGTGTTTAGCTTCTAAAGTTAGATGTTGTTCTCAATTAGACCCAAAGCGATAAAAACATATTTTCTATTTTCTATTCTCTTCCTTTCTCCCTTTCTCATTTTGACAGTCAACAGTAGTGCACTGTTATATAAAACATTAGACCAGCAGTCCTATCTATTAACTTCAGTGGCATTTGCTCACTTATATAGACTACCAGACATTATAGACTCCACAGTATCAATGAGGCTGCATGTTCTATAGCAGAGAATATCTGTGCAGAATAGATATGTTATTTGTATAAATAGAGCTTTTATAAATGCTGGGGCAGAATTGTCAGTACTACAGGACTATGTACCATACTAGGCAGTGGCCACAGCTGAACAGCTACTCCTTGCTTTTCATTATGTCAAATGAGGGTTATACTCACACCTATTAGTATTGCTCCATACAAAAGTACTACCAAAATTACGTCTGCTAACTGAATATTACGAGACCTGATCTGCATATATAATGATTTTTTTTTTTTTAAACTATACTCCCTAAGTCTGAGATTGTTCACACACTCTTAGAATGAAAAATAAAAGCTAAAAAATTATTTCTTCATATGTTGGAGATATTGGTGGTTCAGATGTCAGGGCTACAAAAACAAAGAAGGAATATAGAGAACTTTCCCTTCCCCAAAATGTTACTATGCATCTGCAATTGACTTTGACAGATATTCCCAGGCCAATCCACTGCCACACAGGGAAAAAGGATTTCTGTTTTCACGTTGTCTCATTTGTTGCCTTTCCACACACTTGGTTATTTTGTTTAAGCAGATTTAAAACTGGAAATGAAAGGTGAGACAGACACTTCTTTTGGTGCTGAGGACACTCACAATGATAACAGCATTAAAAATTAAATACCACACACACGCCCTGACCTCAATGTATGTCCATTTCAAACACTTTGGGATCCAGAAGCCCTTACGAACCTACTTGATAAAACCTTTGAAGCACCTGCACTGTGTTTAGCTTTGAGCCCATGTGAGTAGCTAGAACAAGGCAGCTGCTAACATGCTTATGGATTTGCCAGTGAGCGACCAAGCAGTGAAAACTTGCATAATTACCTATTCAGTAAATTATTGCTTTTTTTGTTATGCATTAATTTATGCATCCGATTATTGCAGTTGGTGTTAGATATAGTTTGCACGCACGCGCGCACACACACACACACACAAAGTCCTCTCTGTATGAGAACATGCTATTACACTTTCCCCTTTTCCTACTCTCTGAACAGTTCAGAAAATGCAAATCTTCCTTACGCTGGCCTAAAAAAAACCCAACAACAACCTCACCCATCACCACACTACCACCCATAATAAAAGGTTGCAGATGATACTTTTGTAGTGGCTCCTGTACATTACATCCAAAGTATTTTTCCCCTTTTCCATATCTAGATGAGGCAAATTAAGTCTTTTCCCAACTATACTGCTTGAGGTTTTGGGTGGTTGTTTTTTTTTTTTTTTTTTTTTTTTTTAAAGAAATTTATTTAACCCCCTCCCCACACACCTTTAGCTTCCTGTACAGCCCTAGTTACCCTAACAGCCTGTATGCTGCCAGGAACTCATCAATTCTTTCAAGACAACTGTGTGGCTTTATAAGGCTACATGGGATCCTCATGGCCTTCACCTCATATAAGCAACACTGGGTTTCCCAGCAAAGATGATTTGGAAATAGCTATGATGTGCTTACATTTGCTTGAGGACCTCGATGTGACCTCTATCCATACACTCCTGGCTTTTGGGCTAATAGGGCTTGCAGGGTCCTTTTCTGGAAAACAATATTGTCCATGAACTGTAGCACTGTACAACTGATCACGCACCAAGCCAAGGCATTTGTACTTTCTGTCATATGCAGCTTCTACTGTTAGGCCACTGACGCTAACGTGAAAGAAGACTTTACTGTAAAAGTGGAAGTGACAGTTTAAGACAACTTTTGGAAAGTACAAGCAAATTTTGCAACTTTTTTTTCCTATTAAACAAGTACATTTTATGTTATCATCTTAGAAGCAATAGAACAACAGTCACATTGAGGCTTTAAAAATTGCATTTTCTTCACACCTCAATTTTGGGCATTCTTGGCACTTTCCACCCAAGCAAGACCCTACCACAGCATTTATGCTTTTGTCTTGGTGCTCATCAGCTTTGTGGGACAAATAAAATCAACAGCTATGAGAAAGATACAGCAGACTTTCTGGCAATGTGGAAGCAAACATGTGCTTGAGTATGAGGAGGGGCCAGGAACAGATGTCGTCTTCATCAGCTGGACAGATTTCTGCAGTGTACCCTGTCAGTGCACCCCTAATAGAACCAACAGGAATGGCTATTTTTCGGTCAGACCAGAAGGAAACAGTCTGTACAATTCCTCAGTATGCTAGCCTCTAAGACACATAATTTCTTTTTCTTTGTATCTTCCTTCATCTCACTCTTTCCAAAATAATCACTATCTTCCTGTCTTCACTCTGTATCAAACACATACACATCCTCCATATATACATATGTATACAGCCAGACATACGTGTATGTGTGTGTACATACATATATGCAAGCACACACAGATTCTCTCTCTATCCAATACACGCCTTACCAAACAAAAATCTAAAAAACCCCAACAACAAAAAAAATGGTTAGCTTGCATTTGTTGTTCATGGAATTAATTAAAAAGCTGAAATTCTTTCTGCCTTCTTTTGTTTTCTTTTGAGAAAGAATGAAGAATCATTAATAAAACCTCATTTCTACATCCATCTTCACATGGCCTGTCAGCTGCCATCAGGCCACTTGCCTGGCTTTAACTTCGTATATCCAAATATTGGTGCTGGTCTTATTGTAGCCTTTTATAGCTGAATGTCAAAGATCTCAAACAGGTACTCCAAACGTTCCTCTGTCTAATTACCAGACATCAGTCCTGCATATTTGGTCATCAAAAAAAGGCATAAGAAAAAATACTGATTGCATTTATCTCTTCTAGAGACTCGAAATGCAAACTCACACCTATACCTGTTTTTTTTTTCTGCCTCACTCTCTAGAGGTGTTGTTCTGGCTATTATCCTTACATATGGAACTATCTGGGCTGGGAGAGAGTATGAGCGTATTTGGATGTTGTCCTTTATGCACAGTGGACACCATGATAAATTTTGAGTGTAACAGTTAAACTGGACAGAGACACACACGAACCTTAGCTATGTAGGAGAGTTGCATTTGATTCATTAGTTTATTATTTTATCTACTGAATGCTCACTTCTGAAGGAAGGACCTTCTGCAATGGCATTGCATAGGATAAAATATAAGATATAATGTTCTACATCCTTGCAATAAAAAACAATCTTCTAAGAAAAAAAAAATGCATGTACTTGTTGAAGTTGAAAAGAAATTTCGAAAGTTCTCCTGTGCTCAGGACCAGCTTTTTTTCACTGTAGATGTAATATGAAAGCAGTTCATAAATGAAAAAGGAGCACTGACTTCAAAGTAAAGGCTTAACATGACCCAATGCAAAAACTCCACATAGACGATAACGTCACTAGCTGAAGCAGCATAGTTTGGAAGAACTCACCAGAATCATCTTCTGTTTTGCAGACTGTGAAAAATGGGATCAATATGGTCAAAATAATAATGAAAAACAGTTTTGGTTGCTTTGTTACTTTGTAGAAGAGTGACATTTTAAATAATTCCAATTTTACAGATACTGTGGTAACCATTTTGTGATTGCCTTCTTTAAATAGATATTTTACAAAATGTAACAACAAAGTGGTCACAGTCCAAGAGAGTCACTTCAGAATAAAGCCTATTTAGGTGTTAGTATGGTTATATTTGCACTGCAGCCAGTGGACAAACATTAAAGCTGAGATAGTTTAGCTTGAATGTTGGACTATATAGTGGACATCATTGTTTTAACAGTAAATTAATCTGCTTTGTATTTATTTGTTGATATTTCTCTAATGATAGAAGTATCTCTGCATGTTTTATTGTGGTTTTTAACAGTTCTGCAAAATTACAAAGCCTAAAGTTAACTTGCACAACGAAAATCTGCCTTTCATGATGACTGGGTCCTATGTTTTTGTTTTAATCCTTATTACCACAGCCTTTTATTTTCTTCACAAAATTGTGTCAGATGTTGCTAATTTGAGATAGAGAGAGTTACTTAGTCATTTAGAACATCAAATGCTTGGGCAGATAGATATTGCAGCTCAGATATGAAACATCACATTTTTGTCTGATGGCTATAAAGCATGTTGGCAACTTTGTGAAACTGTTGACACAAAAGGCACCCATCAAAGGCCTTTTGTAAGTTATCATAAATACATTCATTACTTTTAATTTGATTTGGTTATTACTGTACTTTTATGTGTGGTGTCCCAGCAAAATAAAAACAAATTTTTACAAATTAGCTGCTAAAATATAGGATGTTGCTTGATGCAGGAATTAACTGAGAACAGTATGGTGTCTGTCTTTAACCAAGGTTTGAGCTTTCACCAAAGTGCAAACATCCAGAGCTAAACCTCTATATATACCAGGAAAAATTTGAACCAAGTAAGACTAATGCAAGGCCATCAGCACTTCTGAAGTAAGGAACCAACGAAATATGGTAAATGAGAAGGCTTATAACTTATGATTTCATGCACTATTTATGCACTCTGGATTAAAGCACTGCAGTACATGGCAAAAGAAAAGGAATGGCCAAGTTTGCCTTCCTGAAATTAGCAACTGCTGATGGCCAGTGGGAAGCAAAGTGGAATTGTCAGGTGTGTCATTTATAGCAAATGGTGCCTATGAGCACCTTGTCTACATGGCCCTCAGTTTAGGGCAGTGATATTCACTATGCTAGTGTAACAGAAGGTTATCAAGGACGCTGGGCTTCTCTCTGTGTGCGTATGCATGCATGCATGGCAGGGCACAGTGTTGTGTGTGTATGTGTCTGCATCTGTGTGGGTTTATTGGACCTTAAAATAACTGGCAATGAAGATGATCTGTATATGGTAATGAAACAAATAATATTTCAGAAGAATGCTACATGTACAAAAATATGACCTTCAACTTTGAAAATAAATAAATTCAGTTTATTAAGAGCTGGTGTCAATGCTGAACAAAATACACATCCTTCAGTAAAGAAACATTTTGGTGAACTTTTTTTCTTGTTTTGATTTACTAAAATACAAGTTGGACCTTTTTGGTTTTTGCTTTTTTTTTTTTTTTCTTTCTGTAAATATATCATTTCTCTCCCTTAATTACATGTCCTTATAACTGTGACCATCATTCTCCTTTAATGCAGAGACTGAGGTTTGTTATTTTCAAAATTCCTAGGAGTCTGGCCACATATGCGGGGTTTTTTAAAGTGAAAATACTTTTGACAATGAAAAAGAAAAAAAGAAAAAAAAAATTCTAATAAATAAAAATAATTTAAAACGCTAGAGGCTATACATGACTAATTTTGATTATGTTAATTTATAAATGAAATACTTTCCAAAATACGTGGAAGCAATATTAAAGGCAGACAAACAGAGATCTGTCTATTTTATTTTCCCGTTAGGCTTGCCCTTCTTAACTTCTCCACCAGTGGTTCAGCATGTAAGAGGAATAAATGTCACATCACCATTCATGAAGTTTGTCAGGATTTAAAAAAATAATTCTGGCCTCGAAGGAGTCAACATTCATCTTCCACTTCTCTGATTGGTGGTATCAAGCTGCTTGTCGATTTATATTGATTGATCTGATTGGCCATGTGAGTGCTCATAGGCTTGATTTGAATGTTTCTGGGATAGGCATTATCCGGCTCATCTGTAAACCATTTCTTTTCTGCTAAGAAGGAAAATGGGTAGAGACAGAATAAGGAAGGAAAATGAGAGTTTTAATTAGTGAAGCACACATATACTTGAACACCAGGAAAAAAAAATAAAAAGAGAATTAAAAAAAACGGAGGGAGCAGTCAGTAAAGTTTATAGAGAAAAGGCAATCAATAGAAGGTGACATTGACTAATTACTAGCAGTAAAGTGCATTAGATTAATACCCATAAAAATACTTTTCATGAAAGGAGAATGACATGTTTGCAGATTTAATAGTAGAAGCTAAAGGAAAGTGTCTATATGCTAGCTTGCTTGTTGAATGTAGAAAAGCTCTTTTTTTTTTTTTTTTCTTCCCCCTCATGCTTAGGTGAATACCCTCTGATTCATTTATTAAAAAAATTATACAAATGAAGGCTAAACTGAGAAGCCAGGAAGAGCAGATGGAATAAAGGTAATGCAGAAAAGATCATAGGAGTTCATATACAGAGGATCCCTCAAGAGTCAGAGACTTCTCTGAGCCACTTCATCCTCAGGGTGGTAGCTACTGCTGGCTCAAGAATCATGCAGAACTTCCCACATCTGGTGCTAAAATAAATAGGGTTTGCATTCATGCTGCCAGATGGCTACAGTCCTGCATGAGATGGCCATTGTATTGCTACTTAGCAACCTGCCTGCTTGGGCTCTGCTGAATTCTCCAGTTTGTGAAGGGACATGGAACACATCTGATGCTGATGACTGTACCAGGGGGTCAAGTTCTGAATGGGCTAGTAGTGATATGTCAGCAAGGCAAAGCAAGCATGGACTTAAAAAAAGAGACTAGAGGGGAAAATGTTCCTTGTACATCTTTCAGCAGTGACTGTTTCTGTGATCACAGGAAGAATTTTATGGTAGTGATTTAAGGATTGCTGGGAGCAACGTGAGGGAGTGAGGAGTCTGAGAGGCTGCAGGACTACAGCCACTCCCTGGCTGTTTCTGTTTGTAACCACTATTTTGCGTTGTTCATATGCAAACGCTGACAAAAACTTAAAATTCACAGAAGAAAAAAAAAATTCTTAAGCCCTTTAGAGAGCAATTTTGGTTGTTGTATTTCTTAGTTACAGGTGTACAACTTCACAAGAGGATAGCTCTACTCCAAGACTTGGAATATCCTGGTCTTAAAAGTGGCTTATAGTGATGAGGTGCTTATACTTTGACAAGTATTTGTGAACAGGGTTCCCCGTTCTCTTCTCCCAGATTACAGAGATGAGTGTCCAGAGCAATGAACACAAATGTGAACACAAATGGTTCTAAGACTGGGGCATATCAGAGTATGCACTACTTCCATTCTAGTGGGAAACTCAAAATGCTGAAGCAGTTTTAGTGTCTCACATCTTGCACAATGCATAATGCCACTTTGCTTACCACTGAAGCACTGCTGTATCTGGGCAGGAATGGATGGAGTGCTTATTTTAAATAAATAAATAAAAATAAGCAAAGCTGACTCCACCTTAGAAACCAAAGGGCTGAGCTCAAAAGCTGGAAACTGGAAAACCAGGAAGACTGAAGGACAAATATCTGGGCATAATGCATAAAAAATAAGTAACTAGCTTTGAAATTAGGGCCTCTAAAGAAGTGGATTGATTTCCAGGATTACTGGGTTTCTCAGTCACTTTCATGAATACGAAATCTAAACATTTACACTAGATATGGATTTTAAGCATCTAGATGCAACACCCCAACTCCCCAACAACAAACCTTAAATTCATGTGGATTTAATATTTTTTTCTTTTTTTTCAGATACATGTTACCTATGCTTATGCTTTTTAAAAACTTAAATTGAAAAAAAGGAATAATGTTATTCATTAGGGGCTTATTTCTGAAGCTAAGCAGAATTATTTTGTTTTTCTTGTCATCCTCTTTCCTTCGTTCTAAAATATCCTACTCAGTTGTGATCACGTTAAATAGTTCCCTACCCACTTAAAGTTCCCTGAGTCTGAACAATGTTCAATTTCCCATCTCTCTCGCTCCCTCTTACCTATTATAATTAAGTTCCCTTTGATTTGAACAGATTGGACGATAGGAATTCATAATGTTACATCCTGCACACTGAAGCTAACTGATTAAGTGCTTTAAATTATTCTTCCTGACAGAATGATAAAGTTACAATCTGTTCAGAGATGATCTACAGCTTGCCACACTCCTACCGCTTCTTTCTACATTCATTTATCTTTTTGTCAAGCAGTTTTAAAAAAAAAAAAAAAAAAAAAAAGCCTCGGTTCCATAGATCTTTTAAAGTCATCAGAACATCTGAATTATTAATGAGACTTTAAGGGAATGGCTCCTGATGGAGGCTGGTTTAAGAAAGGTTGTAGGAAAAAAAAACCTGGGAATGTGTACACATCAAAATAATTTCAACTCCATTTAAAAAACCATTTAGTTCAAGTGTGACACGTGAACCATTATGCATTTGCAGAAACCAATTTTATGTGATCTACAATTAAACCAACCTTTCAGAGAGGTGTAAAGTGTGATGGCTATCATGTTTTAAAAGCCTTGCAAGATCACATAAACAATTTCAAACTAACAGTTTTCTAATGGTCTGTGTTTAAAATGATTTTGAGGCAAGCTAAGCACTGTGAACTTTTATCTCTACCTTCTTTTTTAACGTCCAGTGCACAAACTTTCTTTACAAACAGAACTGAGTAAGTAGCAAGGGAGAGCTGCATGAGTGCTAAGGATCAGCGATGAACTGTACTCTTCTCTGCAGCCAGTGTAAAGCACTTCCAGCTCCTTTGCTTTCCCTGGAATCATTATCTTACAGACCTTTTCCAGTTGAAACAATTTTATGATTATTTTTTTAAAAAGGCAATTATTCATGTGTTGATCTTTACAATAATGCTCATATCTAGGGAGCTGATCATTAAAAGGATACCATCAAATACCTCTTTGCCTCTATCTGGCAAGCAATAAATACAGACAATAAATAATAAATGCAGAGACTGGTAGATTCTAATTTCGTTTGTTGTCTCCATTTATTTTTGCCAGTATTGAAACCTTGATCCAGGCTTTATAATCTCCAGCACCAAATGCTCAGCTTTACACTTTTCCTGTTATTTTTCTATTGTTGAAATAATTGTCTTTGAGCATACAATGATGTAGCTCCTGTGAAAGTCCATGGACCTCTATACTTACCTTTGAAATACGAGCATGATGCATCTCACCTTTTCTCTTGGCCCCTAAGACACTGTGCTCCCAGTTACTAAATGTCCTTAATTTCCTTATATCATTTCCCACCTTTTCTGTTATGCTCACAGCTAACTTTGATATGTCTTCCCAATCTTAGCACATATTTACTTACTTTTGCCTTTAAATCGTCTAGAAAATGGTTTTTCAGTGTCTTTATAGTGCTATAGTCACCAACTTTTTTTTTCAGTTCTCTGTCATGTTCAGTCTGTTTTCCTCCCTTTTGACATATGTATACTGAGCCTTACCATATGTATTTAGCAAGAAGAGGCATAATTTTCTGGTTTATTTTTTAAGAGGTGCTCAAGAGTTCCTGACCTTCCTATGCTATCTGACAGGTTTGTCTTTGACAGCATAACCTGAGAGATGTGGGAACAGCTAAGTAACTTCACATAGAAGAAAGCAGAAAACATTTACACCGTAATCCCAGATTATTTTACATCTGTTTTAAACATTTTTTTTTTAATTTAGTGACAGTTTCAGATAAGTCTGCATGTATGTGTTTGTGTGTGTATGTATAGGAAGCTTGTTTACAGTTAAGGTGAATTTTTTCCTGTGCAATTTCTTCCCATATAAGAAAATGTAATTAAAGTTCCTCCACCCATCTGCTCAGCAATTCATTGCTCGGCAGTTGAATACTTCACATGTAACAGGCAGTAAGTAATTCGCAGGGAGACAGAGAAGAAATTATTCTTACTTTCTGTGAAAGTCTTTATTTTGCTCCAAGGCAATTGAAGTTTTGGGACAAAAATGCTATTCCAGACTTGCTCTTGGTGGTTTTTGATTTTTTTAAACTGGCAAAACTCATACTTTTGACAATGGGAATTTAACTGGCAGTTAGGCCAGTGGGTGCTCATGCCAAGAACCTGCAGATTTGATAGATATGGTTTTACATCAATACTCAGATCAACAAACTTACTAAGAGCCTGGTTTCCATTTTTTAAACCATGATGAGAGTGATACAAGTGGCAGGACCTCCATTTAAGGCTCTGAAATATCATCTCTTGACATTGGTGCTGCTTTTCTACTTTCAAAAAACTAACCAGGCTAGTTACAAAGAATGTTTGACTTGGGATAAGTTTCTGAATAAAAATGATATTTCCTGTTACTTTTGAATATAGAAAAAATCTGAGAAGATAACGTAGTTGATGTAAACATTGCTGTCCTTGTAATGACCAGTGTCCCAATTTCGTTAGTATATCCACATGAGAAAATCTTCATCAGTCTAACAAATTCTTCAATCAATTATCTATAGTTAGTAGTGAAAAACTGCACATGATGGAATTAAAATTCAAAACTTTAAGACTTCCAAGCTCAGGGAAGAAGGCAGAGGAGAAGCAGACGTCAATACAATTTGAAGAGTTCAGATTTGCATCCATACTAAAGAACTCTCTTATGTTGCTCACAAAGTAAACAAGTTGCTTCTCTTATGTACACTATTATTTTTTTTCCTATTTGAGTGCAGAGTTATACAAATACTATTTTTTTTTCAATAAAATCATTATGTCATATATGACAAGTGGCTTTATATTAGCACCCTTCTTTCCTCTGCTAAATGGAAAACAGATAAAACATTAATGGAAAAGCATTTTGGTGTCAAAGCCATTAACATTCTTCCAAAATGCATAACTCCTCTTGACTCTCTTCAGTCAGCATTTCCAACATAAAAAGATGCTCATGAACATACACAGAGGACAGGGGAGTAGGTAGGGAAAAGGGAGGAAAGGAACTGGAATGACTAATGTGAAATTAAAAATAATGTCTGCACCAGGGTAGGCATCTTCATTGAGCAGGAACCTGAGTGTTTACAAAAGGACACGTGCAATTAGAAAGGCAAGCAGATGAGAGGATAAAAAAATAAAACGGGGTTGAGCAACAGCAGCAGCAGCAGCAGCCAGTTTTACTTCTGGTTTGGAGGGGAAAAAAAGGCAAAAGAAAAACCAACAAAACAAACAACCAACCAAACAAACCAATAACTGAATAAAGTTTGTAACTATATATTTTTTTTTTTTAATTTCACAACTTTTCACAAGGACAAAGTTATAGAAGGAAACCCACATCAGTTGCTAGGTCATGCAGAACCATTAATTGTCATACCTTGGCCCATTCTATTCATCCTTGTTGCACTTTAGAAAAAGAAGTAAGCTATGTAAGTTTTACAATGCTTTTAAACTGTCATATTTCCTGTTGAGCACTTTAACTGGCACATCCTTGTAGTAATAAATATTCTTAGGGCAAAACACAATAACTTTCTTTGCAAAAAAGAAACACATGAATTTGTCTTTATGATGAAGAGCAACTCTAATAGACTCATTTGCAGGGCAGCATCCATAATTTGCAGCGTATTTCACTGATAGGACTTACAGCTGCATTTGAATGCACACACACATATATACTGTATTCCAGCCACCATGCAAAACACTGCACAGTGGTATTCTCTGTAGCCCACTTATATGGTTCCAGGTTTTGTCAGTAAAAGTGCTTGGCTTCATTGTCAATCCACACAGCAAGCAAATCTTCAAAATCGTCATGCTTGGGGAAGGGGAAGGTAGAAAACAACACTAACCATAAAAGCACCTTGTCTGGATTGGCAGTTACAAAGCTAATCACTCCCACATCCAAATAGTTATTTTCTGTCTGCATGCTTTCTTGATGGATGGTGCTATGTGTTTCTGGTCTCCTTACCCTGGGAAGCTCTTCAGATGACCTAGAACTAGTTCTGTATTTCAAAAGCTTGGCATTTGAAATTAAAAAAAAAAATGAGCTGGAAGTATAATTTCTATGGCTGCCTAAGATAGGTTCGTTCCACTACTTTCTTTAATTCCCTGCCACAGTTTTTGTTTGGCTATGTGTGTCATTGGTGAGAAACTTCAAGAACTAAACTGACAAGGGCCTAGAACGCGATGCCTCAGCACAGTGAAGATTTCTGCCTCAGCCCTCTCGTTGTGCTCATTAGCTGTCTAGGGCACTAAACCTTTCCTTCCCAAACGGACGAGACTTTAAAGGCACTCAGTCATCTTCCCCTGTATTCCTGGCATGCACATGTTGAAAAGAAACAGCTAGAACATGGAGCGGGGTTCCTGGAGGATCTTCATGTATTAGGACTGTTGGAGGATTTATACCACCACTCTAACTTGGAAAGTTAAACTGCCATCTGGGGAAAGGAACAAAGTCCTTTGAGAGCTGATACTTAAGCATAAAAAAATGCTTGCTCTTTTCTGAACATTATTTATTCTTTACATAAGGTGACTAATTCACCTTTTAAAGATGTAAAAGTCCCAGGAAGGCAGTTTTTAATGACTTACATGCAATATTTATGATACATATGGCTTTTTATCCCAAATGTCAAAAGTGAAAGAAAATACAGCTATTCATGTGGCAGTATAAATAGACAGAATAATAATTTAATATGTAATTAGACTCTCTCTAAACTTAAATTAAACCATTGGAGTTTTACAACTCCATGCCTAGACAATTTCAGTGTTAAAGGGAAAAGACACTATCTCCAAAAGGCTAGTATTTCAGAGAAAGTCCCTAAACAAGCACAAAAGTCCCTGACATTTCTTTGGTATAAAGCAGGTGCGTAGCAATAATCTATACAAAGAGTGTAAGCCCTATAAAATATAAGCTTTGAGAGTGAAAAATCAGTAGAGGTTTTGTTTGTTTTTTTTTTTTAAATGGGTTAGTTTTATAAGCTTCAAATAAATGTAGCAACGCCTGTAAATATGAATATAAAAATCCTACTGCAACATACATCAACGCTTCTGCACTAAATTATTTCTTTTGTGTAACTCTGACATCAGGAGCAAGTGTTCATGTTAAATATACTCTGTTTTCTGATATGTAGAGTAACTGCAGTGAGTTATTTATGTCTTCAGTGTGCCTATGGGTTTAGAATTTTTCTTTCTCCCTTAACATCATAAATAACTTTTGGTCCGTCTGCTTTGTTGCTGTTGTGCTTAAGGGTTTTATGGTGGTGAAATAAAAATGACAATCACATGCACACTGTCATACATATGCAAAATATGTGTACAAAAAGGGAGCACTCCATGGGAAAACAGGTAACATTACTGCTGGAAACATTAACTGGGGAGAATGGGTGGTGAATGCAAGTTTCACACACAGTGGCAGCAGGTACACATATCAAAGTCTATCTTCCTGCACATACTTCTGTTTTTCCCGGGAATCCCTGGTCTTGGTGCGGTTCGGTCGGTTTGCTGTTGATGGGATGGAGTGAACTGATGAGCTCTTCTTGCTGGAAGAATAGGAGGAATGGGAGGAATGAGAAAGACTGGCCCGGGACTGGCCAGCGTTGTGGTCAAATTGCATCAAACAGAAGATCAAGTCTGTCGGCACAAGCTCAAATTCATATGGTGGGTTTGTGATAACATAACTAGAAAGAAAGAAAAAAAGGAAGAAAGTAGCTTTAGATTTGTAATTAAAAAAAATTTAGTCTAGAGTTATATCATAAACACGTACTCATATTTTTGCATTTCTGTTTCCTTCAGTGTGCACCTAATTTTAGCTCACATAATATCCATTATGATTTAGGACCTTCTTATATCAGATACTAGTTTTTGTATGTTTTCTGTTGCAAGAGACATACTGTCTGAGCAGGATGTTCCTCAAGTGAATCATGTCACAATTTTTCAGAGAAGACACCATACAAATCACCCTTCTTTATCTAGCAGCACTGTATTGCAATGACTCCAGCAAACAGATGTACAAAACCCAGTAAAAACTCACCAGCAATGCTATTTAAAAGAATGGTCGAAAAGCAGGGAGAGAAGGATTTTAGGTGCAGTTATATTTAAGTATTTACTTACTATATACTTAGTAAATATTGTATTGTCAACAAAGCAAGACAAGCAATTATTGGTTTGCATTGTGATTGTATATAAAATAAGGAAAATATACCAGTAAATTTGCAGTGAGGTTAATTTTATATATGTACATTCCTGGCCTCAAAGAGCATATTTAAAAAGAAATCTACAAGAATCCAGCATGGCTAAGCATACTTCCCAGGCCTGAATTAAAATGTCTATCCATTTCATGAATCCTAGTCTTCAATTAACCCACTTGCAGGGTAGAAATCAAGTATGGAACCGGCTGCAAAATTTTCTCATGCATGTGAAAGACATATTTGAGCAAGGCAATAGGCATTTTTGTCCTGGCAAGAAACAAGTAAAAATTGATCATGAAGTTCACAACTTCTTTTCAAACTAATTCAGTGCTCATATGTAATCTGACTTAGCTGCTTCAGGGACTTAAGTAATTTATTAATTCAACAAATAACCGCAAGTATAGCACGTATAGTTTAAACCTAAACTGAAAATATGCCTTGTTTACCCAACTTGCCCAAATCCTTCCAGAAGAAACCACTTTGGTGGGCTGCAGGGTTGTTGACTGCCATGTTCCTTCAATAACAATGCTTTTTGTAGAGAAGGAAACAGTAACAGATGGTAGTTTTGTGATATTTCTGTATCGTTCTGTGTGTGTATTTCTAGTAGGTGCTTAATTCAGACACATTTCAAGTAAGCTGCTAAATGGCCTTCAGTTTGCAAAGATGGAAATGTGTCTCCTCTACTTAAAGCACTGAGTTCAGCCTTGGTGATACTGAAGTAAAAATATAGCAAACCAAGAGAAGGGTTTCCACTTACTGTCACATTTTTTCAAATGTTTGGAAAAAGGAAAGTCTAGTTACTATATTCTAAATTAATATCCAGTAACTTAAAGCTGATTGATATAAGCAAACTGAAGTTCTTTTCATATAGGCAAACCATGGATGATCACAAATCAGACAAGATAAAGATATGTTCTGAAAATTAACTTTACAACTTTTTGATTTAGATTTGCTGAAAACCTATGTTATGATAGCTTTTGATTTAAACTCAGCTAAAGAGTCATCGTGAAGCCCTTAAACAGGAAGCTTTCGTGGCAAAGTTAGAGAATAGAGAAATAGAGAAAGCTTTTCTTTAGATTTACTACAGGCTTTGGAATGTTTCTTACTGAGAAGACTGAAGAATAGTGAAGCAGAGATGTTCTGAAAGACTTGACTTACCGTTTAGTGCATTGGCTGGGAGTAGTTAGATGTGCATCCCTTAATCGATAAATTCCAAAGCAAAGCATATTGTATGTTTTCAGTGCTTTACAAAATAGATCTCCATAACAGCCTCCATCCTAGGATAAAGAAAGGAGAGGGAAAAAACCAAAGCATAACAGTACATTTTATTTTCCTTTATTTTCTCTGCAAACATAGTGTTGGGGAACAGAATTTTCACCATGAGCCTGTACAAAAAGGACAGTCTGTTGTGTGTCACAAATTAGAATCTTTTACTCAAGGAGATAAATAATCTAAAGGTTTTATTTCAAATAAGTAATTATGAAAAGTGATCATTATTTTGAAGACCCTTGGTCCATGAAATTACAGGGTTGAGTTTTTTGGGTTTTTGTTTCTTTTCATTTGTTCGTTTATTTGTTTGTTTTATTTCACTCAGGATAGTGGAGCCAAAATATCAGAAAATTAGGATTTCAAAGGAATTTTAGCTTATCAAGAAACAGCGGAAAACCTTTCAGCTTTGTTTTTGAGACAGTAAAGGTATTTTGTATCAAGAACTGGAAGCTCCATGGAAAGACTAAAAAACCCAAGAAAGGTAAAGATACTGCTCTTTTTTACAATGGACTACTCTTAGAATGGTTATATCGTCCAAGTCAGCTCATCCGTCTCTTTAGCTGATGACTAAGAAGAGCCACAGGATTTTCTGTATTAAATATCCAGGCAAGGAGTCTGGGAAGTCATACAGCTTCTTAAAAAGGGTAAGAGTAAACCTGACACCCTGTGCTGTGAATTGTCACATGAATCAAAAGCTCCATTAAATTCAATATTATAAATTTTACAGCAATTAAAATAGATTTTAATTCTGCATGAGAGAAAGCACGTAAGTGTAGACCAGCCTTGGTCCTACATTTTTCTCATGCTCTTACCCCTAGGTCTGCAAATGGCCCATCATACAAAGCCAACTGAGCAACTCGACACCTGTCCCTGTTTGCAAGTGTCTGGGGCGTGCTGTAACCTCCTCTCAACGCATTTTCCTCAGCAATCAGTGCTTCCAGCTCTGGTGTGGCTCCTCCTGTTACCAATGTCCGTATCAGTGTGAGGATATTGTCATTGAAGTATGTCTGCAGAGATAAAAGGGAGCTCTTTAAGCAAACACCATTAAAGTCACAACTGAAGACATCCAAATTACAACTTTTCTGGGTTTCCGCTGTTTAAAGTTCTTGGCTGTCTCTTCAAATAATTTTATATAGAAAGTGAAAAGACAGCAGCCTCCAATTACTCTATTTTCTTCTATCCCATTAGGCTCCTATACCAGATATGTCCTTTTAAACACCGATTTAGGATGATTTTTATTAAAGTACAAAAATTTGAATGATTTATGTTCCCTATAATTGGGGTTAGTAGTGATGCAATGACTGCTTTCCTTCTCATTGTCTTCATGTCTAATAATGGGCTTTAGGACATGCAATTGTAAAATTCAGACCATATTTAAAGCTTACACAGGCTAGATTGCCTTTTTACTCTTGTCACCAATTCGTTGGGGAGCTGCCTTTGTGCTGCATATGTCATTACTTATTACTGTGGCTGGACTCTAGCAGTCTAACCAATGTATTGTACTAAACATCTTATTACGAGACTTGACAGTGTTCAGACATAAGCATGTATCAATTAAACATCTTGAGTTCATTCCAGATAAATGTATGATGAGTTTGGGATCCTGGTGGTCCTTTTAAAAAACTCTAGGGTATAGGGTAAGTGTGGTTTATTAGGGAAGATTTACTTCATACTGACATTTTGCCAGCATCTGTAGCATTGCTGATCTGTCAGGCAAACAATGGGTATTTTAAATATTAATTTAATGCCAGATGAATGACTTTCAAGTTCACTTACAAGTATACTGGTATAGTTGGGAGATACTCAGTTAAATATCTGCAATGTAATGTACTGGACAAAAAATAACACTGAACAGAAAAAAAAGAGGCACAATCACTCATAATGTCACTAATATCTGTGTTTTCCAAAGCTCTGCAAGTGTATGGGAAGAAAACGAGCTCACTGTAGAGAACACAGGATTGGCATTGCTGTACTTGTGGACACCATTACTAAATTTATGATTTTTGTTGAATTTGGGACTAGAAGTAAATGTCTGTAATCCAACCAGTTGAAAATGGAACACTGAATTCTCAAACAGCATATGTAGATAATTTTAAATAACACTTTTAACTGAAATTACTTCCTCTATCCGTATAATGTAATTGTACTTAATACACAGGTAAACTGAGGTACAGGTTGAAATATTTTACCCTGAGATCAGAAAGTAGAACTGGCTTCCTATCACTTTGATATTCTTTGATATTCTTTTATATTCTTTGATATTCTTTCTGTGTCTGATGACATTTTAGTTTTATTGTTCACTTGAGACAACAGATAAAACATGAGAAAATAAGTTCTACATGGCAACATTTTTCACTGTTATGTGGAAGTTTCATAAATTCCAGATTCTCTGCTTATTAACATAGGCATAAATACCCTTTACCTGTTGACTAAATTAAAACAAGAGGAACATATTGTTATTGTTATACATGCCCTAAAGCAAATACTTGCATCTCATCGACTCCCAATTATTTTAAATTATCCTGGGTAAGGCTACATATTTTAAATACAAATTGTACTGTAAAGAGATGTCTGATATTGGGAGGAGTTCGGGAAGATTCAGTCATTCTAAAACAACAGCTAATTTCAAATCAACTCTTACAGATGTGAATGCACTATGTTACAATTCAAGTGTAATACTCAAACCTTTCTTAATATATAGAAAAATCAATGTGACATCTTTCAGGAGTATAAATCTGGAGTGGTTACACAATGTTTAATAGGAACTGCTGTGGTGAGAGGGAGAAGACATTGAGATGCGATTGTTTACACAATTACTTCTTCCTTGATGCCCTCTTTGGCAACTCTTCCCACCCTGCTATACTTTTCCAACATTGAAGTACTCAAAATAAAGAAACTGACAATAAGTTTAGCCTCTTTTCTTAGCTTTTGCCAGTGTATACTGTATACTGTGGAAAACTAAAATAATTAACACAACTGCTGCTGCAGTTGGGCAGCAATGTTACTTGACATCGGCTGCACAGATATAAAGCTAAATTCTGCTGGACCCTGGAGGGAGATCCTGCAATTGCAGAAGGTGGAAAAGCCCATCAGTAAAAATGTGCTTCAACATATTCCATATGACACTTTAAGCACATAACTTGACAAAAGCATACCATCTTCTGCAACAGTATCTTTCTTATGCCTTCTCTACTCTTATTCAGTATTTTTGATTCCTTCTTCTTCTCTAAGTAATGACACCCAGTATTATGCAAAAATGCTATTCTCAGTTTTACATCCATAAAGCAGATAGAAAAACAAAAAACAAAAGAAAAGCATATCTTTACTGGTAGATTTTGCAAGTCTGATTTACAATGAGGCCAACTACAGTAAATGTTAACCTGCTCTAAGACTGTTGGATGCTGGTTCTTGCAGAATAGCCTGGTTTTATAGAATGGTGATTTGCAGTTATTGATAAAACATGCAAAAGTCTAAAATTTTACTAATCATTTTATTACTCTTTAGGAGGTATCATTAGGCCATATCGTCGCTAGCTTCCAACACTTTCTCTCTTTACTTTGTAATTCAAATTATAGCAACTATAGCCAGAAACCTAGATTTAAATAGACACAGTCTGAATTTTGTACTGTGCAAGTGCACAATTACCACTTACTGTAAATTCAGTTGTAACTCACTACAGCATGATCTACTAAGAAATTATACCGTGGCCTTATAATTCATTCTGCTACAGATCTTATATTAAACTGAGAAAGGAAAGTGGTAGGAAATTAATGTATCGAGTCACAAATTTACTAATACAAATTAAAATAAAATAAAATAAAATAAAATAAAATAAAATAAAATAAAATAAAATATGCATACACGCAACTCCTCCCAGCCCTGATCCAAATAAGACATACTGGGCCAAATTCTGACTTGTATTATATGCCAGCCAGGAGTAACTCTGGGCACAATACTCTGTGATGAAAACGATGAAAATGAGAAAAGAATCGGTTCTATTGGTTGAAGGAACAGAAAGCTGTCACCGGAGAAAGGCCTCCCACTGCTAGACAAATGTTAAGGCAAAGCGAAGACACTTATTAGCAAAGGAGGCAACATCTATCTTGGAACAATGGCTTAATTTGGGCTTCACACCATGACTGATGCGGATGCCACCATTCAATCAGATGGATTAGCGCAGCCAAATTACAGGCTCTGGTTTTTTGTCATCAGTGGGTATAAAGATTCCGACTTTTAGGTTCTGGCATTGCAACTGACCAGACAATGCCCAACTATAAGCAATAAAGGATGGGTGAATAGGATGCTGCAAGTCGACACTTTCTGCTAAATGCAGTTGCTTCCTCTTCTATTAATACATTTAATACTCCTCAGGAAAATCCTGCCTGTCCATGCTTTTGATTATCAGAAAAATATGACTCCTCCCCATTACCTCTTGCTAGTTTGGAACAAGGGGACACTGAAGAGCTGAACTAGCTGATATCCATTTCCTTTGGAACAATATTACACTGAAATTAATTTGAGAGTGATCTTCTACTTGCTCTGTGGGAGGGTACATGGCCTGGATATGCCAGTACTTATAAGAAACCAATGCACAGAATATCTTTGGAAAGGTGCTGCTGTACTTAAAGTAACAAGACACTTTGCAGTGATGGTAGTGAATCCCTTCTGTTGACTATAAAATTGCAACTGAAGAAATACTTGTTTAATACTGCCATTAACTGGACCCCACACTGGACATCTGTATGACATCACTGTAAGTGACATTCGGAATCAGAATATGAAATAGGTGTAATCTAAGCACAGAAAAAAAGAAATGCATCATAGACACTGAAATGGGGCAAACAGCAAGAAAATTCTGACACAGATATCTGAGCTAGCACTGCCACCTAGCCTATGCTCCAGAGTTGTAATGCCGCTCTCAAATGTGTCAGGGATGTTTTCCCGTTTGCTCAATCATTTTTTAAAACACAGTTACCAGAGTGCTTATGTTTTGCAGTCGAGCCTTTTAGACTAATTGGTCTTTTACAGAAAATGTAACTGAAAATTTGCCCATTTTTAGTAATATTCCTTTAATAGCACTTTGCCTTTCATTTATAATTACTCTAGAATTGTCATTTTCCAAGGCATATCTGCCATTTTCCTGTGTTTACTTGTGGTTTGTTACGGACTTCTTTCAGGAAGACTCCTCCTTCACTGCATGAAGTTCTTAACATGGCTTTCAAACAAATATTTTAACTTGCTTTTCTTTTTCAGTTGGAAGAATTCTGTTGAATGAATAATATATATGCAGACCTGAGAAACAACTGAGCTAACATCAGCAACTTATACCAATAACAAAGGGCCTTTGAATCAACAACAGAAAATAAATAACAACATTTCACATTTTAAAAATCTATTCATTCTCAAAATACTGTTCAAATTTTAAAGAAGTTTGGGACACCTTCAGTTGTAAGATGCTACTTGCTACTCCTCTGAAAAGACTTGCACAAAAACTAGCCTTATGTTTCAAATTGTCTGTATTGTAGATTAGAAATTTATTTTCTGTATAAATCAGACTGTGAGGACCCCTAAAGGAAAACTCTTGAATAAAGGATATACTGAAAATTTATTTTTAACTGATTTAACTATTGTCTTCTGTTCTGTGCTCTCATTTATATGAATAAAAGTAGAATTTAGTATTACAGAACAAAAATAGAGACCTGAAGTTGCAGTACAAGGAAATAAATTCTAGGATTATGAAATTTTAAATGGTATCATCTGGTTCCGAAGATCCTTGCCTCTAACAGCACTACTCTGATCATATATCAAGTTTATTGCCAGCAGTATGTATGGAAGGGATGCCAACCTGCCAGAACTTCTATGGTTCTCATAGCTTAAGCACCAAAATAAGAAACAGAAAAGCTTTGGCTCTCAGACCAACTGTTCAGACCTGTATGTCAATAAAAACAGTTTCTTTGCATGCACAGAATTGTCTGGAACAACTATCTCAACAAGACTTGGAAAAGGAAAAATTACCTCTCAAAAATTTCTTTCTCTTAAGCAATCTTTTTTATAGGTGAGAATAGTATTTTTACAAAATGCCCATACTTAAAACATTAACTGTGTTTACAGCCTTCACACAGAGTAACTGAAGCCTGGAGAGACCACTGTTACCAACTCATCAGAAATACAGTGCAGTTTTTGAACTTGCTATTGACTTCTGAGCAATGATCTTCAAACTACCATACTGAATCACGGGGTTGTAGACCATCTTGCCTTTGCGGAAGAGAAAAAACCTATGGTAGGTAGCCTATAGCAAGCATTTTGAAAACTAGACTTCATTAAGTCTTTTATCTTTGAAATAGGAAAATAACAGACTATTTCACATTTAAAATATCTAATTTCCTGTTTCTTACTGGAAGGAATGCTAAACAAGCAGGTTGTAATGATCTTTAGCCTTCAGATTTGAATAAGAAAGTGACACACACTTTCTAATCTGTGATTCATGTGTAGCGGTCAGTTCGATACCTATATATTAATAAAATTATAATAGAGAAATAATTTAACACTTACTAATACTGTTCAATTACTATTATTCAATAACTGAATATTATTTTAAATAGATTATGTACCTCGTTTTCTATTTAGATTGGGTATAGGAAAAATGTCTTGGCTGCAAAAGTTATCAGGAATAGGTTGCCCAGGGAGGTGGTGGAGTCATCCCTGGAGGTGTTCAGGAAACGTGTGGACACGGCACTTTGAGACATGGTTTAATGTCCATAGTGGTCTCGGACTTGATGATCTTACAGGTCTTCTCCAACTGAAACAACTCTATGATCCTATGATCTACATGTATTTCATACTATCTGCAGGTTAGAAAAAACACTGCTCGCATGGATATTATTCTACTTTCTGATCTTTCTTGCACCTGTTTTACTACAAAAACCTGCTACTGTGAGAAGACATTAATTCTTAATTAAGCAATTCACATATCATACCTTTGTATTGCAGACCACATAAGGAATTTTCATTCCAGGGATACCAACAATCATAATAAATTCAAAATTTCTTAAAAATTTAGGCAATAAAACCCCCTAAATCATTAAGTGGATTGAATAATGGAGTTTATTCTTGCCTCGAAGTAATCTGGCACAAGCCAGTGCAGTGTGAATTATTTCCTTGTTACAGAATTCCAGTGCAATTCCTAGGATTAGAGCCCGACTGCAGATACTACAATTTAGTTCGAATGTTAGGCACAGTTTGTTAGTATAGGCTGGAATTTAAGCAGAATGAAGAGAAGCCCATCCCTGAAACCAAGTATACTCTAGTTAAAAAATGAAATACAGTGCAAGCAGATCAGTTTGTGCTCTTTTCCTTGGAGAGGAAATGAAAGGAGGATACATCTTTTCTATGATAATAGGGATAGTGAAGCGAAACCATCTCATGCATCTTAACACTTTCTGAAGCATCAGGAAGAACTGTACTTTTCCAACTCTTTACTAGGCCTTTAAGGAATAAAAAGAGAAAATAACACTGCCACCAATCAGTGAAGTGGTGAAAGAAAAGACAGGATAGTGAAGAATTCTAACTGACTTAATCCTTGGCTTGTCATTTTGATTAGTACTTTTTCTAAGTTAGAATTTTCTACTCTTGTTATCACATCTACTTCTCTGGCTTCAGGCTGCACCGTCCCTGACATATAATATGACCACTTAGATGTGAAAACATTTGAAAAAAAGACTGTTGAAGAAAGAAATTGCAGAAATGGAGGGGCATGTTGTCAAAAACTACAAGTTAATAAAAGCTAGCAATAACTAAAAATATTGTGAGGATTATACGATGAGCTCCAAGTAAAACTTTCTTAACAGCCGTAATCCGTGTATTTCTTACAGCGTCACTATTATTTAATTGACATATTTTGCACAAAACCACAATGGTGTCCACACACTTTGCTCTCTTTTTTTGTGGCAATGCCAGGGGCAACAGGATAAATTAACCCTACTTTTTCCAAGATTCTGGAAGTAGCCTCCTGAATCACAGAATCCAGGTTGGAAGAGACCTCCAAGATCATCCAGTCCAATCTATCACACAGCCTTATCCAATCAACTAGACCATAAGTGCCTCATCCTGTCTTTTCTTGAACACCTCCAGAGACAGTGACTCCACCACCTCCCTGGGCAGCCCATTCCAAAGGCAAATCACTCTCTGTGAAGAACTTCCTCCTAATATCCAGCCTATAACTCCCCTGGAACAACTTGAGACTGTCCCCCCTCATTCTGTTGCTGGTTGCCTGGGAGAAGAGACTGTCCCCCACCTGGCTACAACCTCCTTTCAGGTAGTTGTAGACAGCAATGAGGTCACCCCTGAGTCTCTTCTTTTCCAGGCTAAACAACCCCAGCTCCCTCAGCTTCTCCTCACCCCTGTGCTCCAGGCCCCTCACCAGCTTCATCACTCTTCTCTGGACATGTTCCGGTACCTCAACATCTCTCTTGAATTGAGGGGCCCAGAACTGGACACAGGACTCAAGGTGTGGCCTGACCAGTGCTGTGTACAGAGGAAGAATAACCTCCCTTGTCCTACTGGCCACAGTGTTCCTGATACAGGCCAGGATGCCACTGGCTCTCCTGGCCACCTGGGCACACTGCTGGCTCATATTCAGCTACTATCTACCAGTACCCCCACGTCCCTTTCTGCCTGGCTGCTCTCCAGCCACTCTGTCCCCAGCCTGTAGCACTGCTTGGAGTTGTGGCCAAAGTGTAGAACCCTGCACTTAGCCTTGTTAAATCTCATCCCATTGGCCTCTGCTCACCCATCCAGCCTGTCAAGGTCCCTCTGCAGGGCCCTCCTACCTTCCAACAGACTGAATGATTCATTTAGGGTCACTGATTTACATAATAATGCGAGTAGTTAAACAGCTCCTAGTACAACAGTTTCGAATCTTCCTGTTAAATTATTTCCATTAATAATGTGAAAACGCTAAATATTTTATATAGAGATTTTGGCTACAGATGGTAGAGTTTAAATGTGCTTGCTTAGGCTTTCTGAATTTGTCATATGCAAAATATGGCAAATAAAAAAAATAACAAATCAGATTTCATTGCTAAGCCCTGGGCTGCATTGGAATAAAATTTTACCAGTGTAGACTGACACTATACATCTGTGGATTGAACAAATAAGGAATATAACAGGGAATAAATATATGAAATACGGATACCTAAATATGAAATATGAGTAAAATATTAAATAATAAATATAATTGCAATTTTTTCTTAAATGCAAAAAGTTTCATTCTAAATTTAGGTGAAGGTCAGACTTGGCTCCATTAAGGAAATCTATTTGTCCATTTCTAATATTACATAGCGTTTATAACAGGTCATATCCAGCACTATGAAAATTTATTCTATGAGCTCAGAAAGGCTATACTTAGATTTTAAAAAGACTATGTTCTTGCTATATCTAGCAGAGCTCAAAGTGCAGCTCATACAGAGCAATACTGGTCTGCAAACCTAGACAATATGAAGCAAGGGAAGATGAAAAGAAGTATGACCATTTGCTTCAAAACCTTACTACGGTTGTAAATCAAAGACCCTAATGTGGACTTAACCAAAGGTCACCATCTGTAGTTTCTGGCATGCACTTATGTTTTGACTCACAAGACAACTCAGTGAAAAGGAGATTATGACCTCTCCTCAAACAAGTAGGGTACACATAATATATACAATGATGTTCACATAGTTCTATCACTCTCCCTCAGCTCTCATACTTTGAGCATTGTTCAGGGCTACAGGAAATTAAAAGCTGAAAACAAGGTTTATGCTGTCTGACATGAACGCTGAGCATGGGGATCAACACTGAATTTGGGTCTGGGTTTCAAGAGGGAGATACAATGTGTTTTGGAAAATATTATCCTTAAACCCCGATGTGAGACTGCTTTTAAAATTGTGTACTCAGGGTAGTCCTAGATATCTGTTACTTAAGGTCTCTGTACAACTAAAAAATAACCCAGTTTATGCTCTGAAGTTCTTTTGATGCTTTTCTTTTTCTTTTGTCTTCTCCTGACTCTCTATAGAAAGGGATCTATGCCTTCATACTCTTTCGCAATAAATCTAATGGAAAGGAATGAAAAAGGTTTTGTTTGCTTACTGCGCTCATGAGAGAATCCAGCACACTGACAGCAAATGCAGTTCCACATGCAAAGGGCTGTGTGAGGTACAATTCTGTATCTGGATCGTCATCATCATCTTGGTCCAAGAACTGAACATTTGAATCATTTACTGAAAATAACAATAATACTAAAATCATAAGGTGCTTCTGGGTCATCAACGCGTAACCTTACACATTACACAGTTAGAAAGAAAAAGAAACGGCATATGTCTGGAAACACAGACTTGTGTCTTTGACGTCACTGAAAATGAAATCAAGATGGATGTGAAAATGTGCATTTAAAAATCTGTGGATCATTATATTGTTTGTAAGAGGTGACTCTTACTCCTGAGAGGTGACTATCGCTCTGCTGTAAAAGTAGCTTCATGGCACCAGCTGCCTGCACTCAGAATGAGATACATGATGGTCTTTTATAAACTGAGACAATCTTGGCATCAGTCGGGTACAGAGACTAAGGCTGTATGCACGTACAGTGAAATGTTATCACAAGATACCAAGTCAGAATGTTGTTGTAAAATAAAGGCTGTCCATAAAACTCTGATATAGCCCACAGGCATCTGTTAGATGTGCCGCTGTGATCTTACTGGAGTGGTGTTAATGCACTTACAGCTGAAAAGAGGATAAACTGTCCCTTTATCATGCATCTAACTGAATGAAGGAGCAATACTCCAGCTATTTTCTTGTAGCACTGCCTTTTGTTCAAATATTTGTCTCCATAACTTCACTTCCTTAGCCACAAGTTCTATATGAGCCAGTGTGATAAAGAATCCACACCAGGCTATTTTAAAGAAAAAGTACAAATAAAGCAATATTTGTCATTTAGATTTTCTCTGGCATTTCATTGCCACAGTTAAGCTCTCTGCCTCCATCTCATTCCACTAAAAATAGTTGTTTTCTTGAGATGAGTGTATCAAGTGGATCATATTTCATTAAATATTTCATTTCCCTATTAGTCATCCTCAGGCATGAAAGCACAGACTGCTTAGCTATGCCATCAGTATACCCTTTAACTTACTAAATAACAAATTAATTTCACTTCCCATGCAAAAAGGGAAATTTTCCAGCATTTGAAACTGCACACATTGATTCTATCCCAATTCCCATGTGAATTCATCTTGCAAGCCAACCAGCAAGCTCTGAAAACATGAGAGATGCTGTTAACTTGATCAAGTTTTGGCTCTGAACTTCTTTGGTTAGAAACTGTTCTGTCTGCTATTCTGATCTTCCTTCATGCATAGTTTAATTTTCCATCCACTCCTTTTCCAACCTGCTTACCATGCTTACCTTACAACATGAGTAACTACAGATAAAGCCTTGCACTACCTGTCTAAAAGAATTAAGAATTGTTGTCCTCCATTTGGAGCCTTGTTGAGCCAGTACTTGTCCATGATCATTCAGTCAGGATCTGAGCTGAAGTAGAATTTAAAATTCCTTCTTTCTTACTCTCTAATGTAACCACAAAAACATAACACCTCAACATTGTAAAGGGAGAAGTCTTCTGTCCAAGGTGTCAGAAGAACTTCATCCTAGCAAACACCAGTATTCACAATAATCCTTTCTTTGTACAATGGGCATCAATTTATTCTGCAGATTCTTGAGTAGAATAGTATTTGAAAACTTGGAATATAATTTCACAATGCACATTTTGAAGAGCTTGTGTCTGTTTAATTTGCTAGTTGAAAGTAGGCACTATTGACGGCAGTGTTCTTTTTCCACTTACGTATGGTAGACTAATAACCTGACTGACACCAACTTGCTAGCTGTGTGTGGCATCGGTTTTCAAGGTGCTACTAATCTAATATAAATTCTGCAAGTGTGGTTTTATCCTTCCTGATGCATGTTAGCACACTAGAATTTCTACAGAAGGCCTCTGGGCTAGGTGAGGTAGGTTTGAATGTGTGGTGCTGTGCCATAGGAAATGCTCATCAAACACTGGTCACAAAATCCGGTGAGAGCTCTCTTTATCGAGAAGAAGCAACGCAGAAGCCTGGTTACTTTTTCACAACTTCGAAATCTGAGCTTCTGAGAAAAGGCCTACTTTTTAAATAACAAAAAAATAGCTTAAGGAAAAGTATGATGCTGGGGCAGGGGAGGTTCTGACATCTTTTACTCCTCCTCAGACTTCCTGTGAGAATTGCTAATGCATGTCCACCAAATTGACAATAGGCTGAAATAACAGAAAAAAAAAAAAAAAAAAGAAAGAAAAAAGAAAGAAAGAGAGAGAGAGAAAAGGAGGAAAAACATTGGTGCAGGGAAGTGAGGGCCCAGGAGGTGGGGACCCAGGCCAAAGAAAATGAATTGGTGAGAAGGTGCGATGAAAACAGCTGGCAGGTCAGGCGAGTGTGATCAAAGTTTTACTGATGCTGCATGAATAAAAAATCATTAAGAAAGCCCAGAACAAGACAGTCAATTCCAACCAGAACCACAAATAAAACACATTCAAAGCAGTGCCATGAGGGTAGCCCCTCTGATACAGCCAGATAAATAAAGGAAAAGCCGATGACAGTAAGAACAACAACAACAGAAGATAAGACAGTGATGTGAAGGAAAAAGGCACTTCTTACCCAGTTCAGTTATCATTAGAATGTGGGTTCCACTGTTTTTTTCCTGACTGATTGAAACCAAAGGCAGAAGTTTGCCAGGCTTAGCTAATAAGTAAAGTATTTAGGGGGAAAAGAAAGTACAGAAAGAGAATAAAGTAAGGGAAAAAGACAGGCAAGGCTCTAAAAAATAAAACTGAAAAAGAAAATAAAAGGACAAAGGACCACAAATCAAGTTTGTATTTGCCATGAAAAAGCAGAACAGCTTCTGCACTTCACATCACACCACTTGACAACATAAATACCCACAGCTAGAGTGGAAATCAGAGCCTGGTTACCTACCATCATTGTATTCTCAGGAGTGAGATGTTTCATACTATTATACAGAGTTTGGTTACACATGATTAAACAGTTCTGGACCACAGAGAAATAAACAAATGGCTTCTTACTATTGATTAAATGCACAGGAAATGTCTGCTTATACTTACTGTGGATTTTTTTTCCTGCTTATTTGTTATACTATGGAAAAAGTATCTTGTCTGATGGGGTGTTTAAGAAAATGTAGGAAACCCAATGAAAGAAAGGTATTTCAGTTATGCAAATAAAGTGAAACAATTGTTACTAATCTTTCTGTAGAGAGAGTAATTCAAAGCAGCTATCAGAAAAGAAAACATAGTAGTGTAAGATAAAATGTAAGTAATTTTCCTGAGATTGAATAACAAGGGAAGTGGGATAAATGTTAGCTTCCTTACCTAGCTCTGTTATAATAGGGATGTTGGCTCCTGTTGTAATGGAAGGTTGACGTAACAAGCCATGGACCGGACTGTTGTCTGGAGATGATCTGTCCATCCCAGGGGGTGTAAAGCCTAAGAGAGAAAAAAACAACAACAAAATGAAACAAAATAAAGTTTATACAGAATAAATTATTTAGAAAAAAAAAATCCCCACCAACAGGGAATTCCCCATCTAGTGGGAGGTGTCCCTGCCTATGGCAGGGAGTTGGAACTAGATGATCCTTGAGGTCCCTTCCAACCTTACCATTCTATGAGTCTATGATTCTATGATCTCTATTATTTTTTCTAGAAATGTGCAGTTAAAAAAAAAATAGCAATTAAAAAATAATTAATTGTAAACAATTATTTCCTAGAAGCACAATCCTTCAAAAATATGCAGATCATTTCTACTGTAGAAGTATTTGGTAGCTGATGGGGAAATTTATATTTATTTTGTCATCGTGGATAGCCTTTGCACCAAGACATATAAAATGGAAAATAAACAATGACTTCTGTGTTAAGAGAGATTTGATTTTGTCCTATTCCTTTTTAAGATGATCCTGAAACAAACATCTTTCACTAAACCTCAATTAACATTTTAAAGAGCATTGTTTGTAAACAGCAGTAGAACCATAAGGAACAAACTGCTTCCATTAGCAGGTATTAGGCTTGATCAACGTGCAGAATTTAAAATTTTCTATCTGTATTCCAGAAGCAATACAACCCATACAAAGTCGTTGCTTTTTTTGTTGTTTTCAGATGTATCATCCATTTTTATGAGGATTACAACTATAGGAATATTGGGATGGAAAGGTCCATTCTAACAGAACAAAAAACAGGATGGAAGGAAAAAGGCACAGGTTTTCAAACAGTAAAGAATAGGAATGTTTGAAAAGAAACTAGAAATCTTTATACCTTTAGGGAGGAAAACGAAACAAAGGTGGGAGATGAAACTTATTTGGCGGCACTCAAAGAGAAAAAGATCTGTAGAGCAGCAAGGTTTGTCTCGAAAAAAAGGTTGTGTTCTCAGCCTGATTCTCTACACAATCTGAAATGGATTTCTTGACATAGAGCATTTTTTAATCTTTGGGGTTCTTTTGGTTTTGTCTTTTTGCTGGTGTTTTGGGTTTTGTTTTATTTTTAATAAAAAATACCCAAGCAAAGCCTTTTGGGGTTTAAGTACTGAAAAATAGGTGGTTCTACAGAAGTCTGAGCAACAGCGGGACTGGAAATTCACACTAGTGGAAACTGATGCATTCCATAATGTTCATTTAATGTCGTATTGCAGAAGTGATGGTGAAGACAGAGTTTGACTTCTGAGTTTCCTGTAGGCCAATGCCAAGGTAGCGATTTGAAGCAAATGTTTGTCTGATAGGAATAGGATTGAACCAAGCTAACTTTAAAACATACATTTTGGAGAAAACATTCATTTTTTTTGTCATATTACGCCCAAGTTCTTTGATGTCACACCTGACATCCAGGGCAAAGGCTTTTTGATCCTCTGTCACTACTGCCCTGAACTGACTTCAAATTCTCCATATACTTATTCTAAGTTAATTACAGCCAAATTAGTTCCTGATGTAACTTCATTATCTTCTTAGAGTGTGGAAACTTTTTCACTGCTTTAAATTCATTGATACAGTCATCCACTACTGAACTCAGAAGAAGACATGATACTATCTATTTTGCCTTTCCCATTTCAGTATTGGGACTAATTTACAAACCACAAAATCTCTAAACTAAACTGCAGTTATTAACATGTGGTATTAGTTTTATACTGTTTGAGGGATTTATGATTTTTTTGCTGTGATAAATATTATCACTCTTAAACCGTCCCTAAACAAGACAAATGAGGACCATTAGGTCTGAACTACTTGATATAATGGGATTTCAATTCTTTTACATCTAAAATTTTATTTGATAATCAGTTCATTTCTCCTTATGTTTTGTCTATATCACATATTGCCTATATAGGTAATAAAACTACAATAATTGAGAAAAGAGACTTACTTAGCCCTCCAGAAGGTATCAGCATGAATTTCCTTCTGATTATAACATGAAAACTATCTACAACATGAGGCTTGTAAGAACAGGAAGTAAAAAGGGAATGAAAAAAATCTCTGAAGAAATTCCTTACGAGAAAAGAAGTGGATGTGGTATTTTCAGCAAGCTTGCAAGACAAAAACATTACCATAGACAAACTCAAGTCAGGAAAACAATTCTACCTCATATTACCAGTGCATAAAAAAATCTTTAGGAAGCAGTATTCCTAGAGAGAACTGGAAATGTTGGTGATTTAATACCATTCACTGTGCTGAAACTAATTCAGCAAGACTGGAATGGTGACAGTGAGCTGCATTCCCAACTGGTACTGGTTTGCAGTCACAGTTTGGCACTGTGACTCTCAGTCGTATTGGTGCTTTGAGTGCTTACTTCTGTATAGTAGAGCCTGGGATTTCTCAGACTCTCAACATATATCAGGAAAATTGAAGTGAGACTCCAAAGGGAGGGAATGGTGTCTTAGGACACATAGGCATTAATGTCACCTCTATTCCTGCAGCAGGATCTGACGTGTAAGTTTTGCATTGTGTTATGCTATAGGAAAGTCAAGACATGGCTTTGGTTGCAGTACATAAAAAAAAGGCTCAAGTACCTGTAGAGTCCTTGAGCAGTTGAAGTGTCAGGCCAATTGGGTCCTCTGCAGAATTACAAGTTAAAGAGGCTTTACAGTCAGTATCTGAGAGCAGAGAAAACTAATGTTGTTCCCATGCACCCTTGAGGTTGTATGCTGGGAGCATCCTCAGAGGCTTTGCTCATTTTCCTGAAGTCTCTTCCCTCTCCATCTCAGGATGCACCTCCTAAAACATCATTTAATGAATCAGGCTCTTCAGACAGTAAGAGCATACTGACATTTCCCTACTAGCTAAAAGCAAATTGGAGAAAGTTGGTATAACTGTGGTGAAGTCCTTCTTGCCCTCTCTCTACTGCAATGTGCACACACAGAGAGGCACACACACGTACACTCTCCATCAAAAGCTATTTGTAGCCACCTCTCTCTAACCCTTCAAATATTTGTCTTCCTATGATGGTGTCAGAAGATTGAAGTAAATGTGGCATTTCTGTTAGCCACAGACTGTCAGGAGCTCTGTAATTGCACACATAGTGCATTCAGTCTGAAACAGAGGAAGCATGTTAAAGGGATTTTGTTTTCTCCTTGAATGAGAAACAGACTCATGCCTTTACAGATTCTGGTCTAGAAAGATGTGAGAAATATATGCTATTTTAATTTCATTTCCTTGCCCATTCAGACAGCCCTACATATTATCTTTCAAAAAATATAAACATGTTGGACTATTTTCAGAGAAATGAGTACTTGAGGATTTATTTTTGTGCCTAGGTTTGAGTCCCAAAGCATTGTACAACTTCAGGACGCATTCCTATTCCCCAGCCACAATGTATGTTCTCTACATAGGCTCCCTACTTTTCCCCTCCAGAAGCAAAAAAAAAAGGGGAGGGGCGGGGGGGGGAAGCATGCAGGAAAAGTAACCTGCTTTATCAGAACTTTCATTTAAAGGTATGAAAAACTACAAGTGACAGCTGTGCAGATTCAGTGAATGTGACATTTCTGAATTTCTTCAACTTGACAAGTAAACACCTTAAATCGGTAATACTATATGCATAATACATGACCTGTATTTTGACATCCATCATCAAATGCTGACTTGAGAAAATACAGGTTTGTACGTCAAGGAATAGCACCCATAAAGCAGGGAGAAATTCAGGTCACAGGGTATTAGGAAAACTCTATTTCATTACAGAAGCTGAAACAAGCTAAGGCATCAGATTTAAGATCCATTTTCAGCTGTGAAAAGATTTGGTTCCTCTGCACAGAGCACTCATTTAGAAATGACATGCTTTCCTCACAGCCTCTTTTCATATTCCATTTTCTCCTTCAGTCCTCAAACCTTGTTCCATTAACGCTCATCAAAATCGTAAAACGGGGCTGATAGTTGTGATCTTCTTATAACCACAGTGTCCTCTTGTTCCACAAACAACTGAGGGAGTTGTGGCTACAATTGCTTAACAGGATCAACTTCTACAGTAAAATCCACATGGCCTGAGCAAGCCTGAGCACAATCCCTGTGTGAGCTACAGTCGGGCCTTCTAGAGAAGGGAATTCTTGTCATGAACAAATAGAAGATAAGGTCCAGCACAATCGTATCAGCTCCTGCGGCCACTGCATCTGATACAAAATTGCTGCACTGCCTTTGCACAACTGTTGTGGTTTTTTGTTTCTTTTTTCTTTACCTCATCCCCTGAGTTTTTTTCTCACTTTTGCCCTTCTCATTCTCTCCGCTATCTCACAGTGAAGAAACAAGCAAGAAAACAGGTAGGGGCTTGGTTGCCATCCAGAGTCAACCCACCATGGCTGTCTATGTGATAATCACCATAACATCAAACTGAGGAAGTGGCTTGAACTTCAACAGGAGGTAGTAAGCTCCTGCCCCTCTCTGAAACAGCATGATGCCAAACTGTGCTGAATATACCATGTCTCTGAAAGGAACATTTTGCTGTCCAAAGAGTTCAGCAGGGTCAGCTGGCTATAAGCATTCCTTGCTTCTTACAAAACACCACTTACAAAGTTTCTATAAGAGCCACAGTGGCACCGCAAGGACGTTCAAAATTAAGGAATGCTAGCACGGCTTAACAGTGAATTCAGGCCACTGAAAAGTACCAGCAATATTTAGTTTGTCCTGATTATGGGTTGTTTGGAGCAACTACCATGATGGTCAAGTGATCTGCTGATTGTGCTGGCCATAAACCACTGTGTTTTGTTCTTTGCAGTTCACCTGCCTGAGATGGTTTAGAGGAGATGGTTAACGACCTGCTGCACCACTTACACAACAGTATGAGGCCAGATGGTGTACACCTGAGAGTACTGAACAAATGGACAGAAGTCCTCACCGTGCTACTTTCCATCATTTATCAGAAGTCCTGGATAACTGGGGAGGTCCCAGCTGACTGGAGATTGGAAAATACGACACCAATCTAAAAGAAGGGCCAGAAAGAGTACCGGGGGAATTACAGCCCTCTCAGTCTGACCTCAGTGCCCTGGAGCAGATCATCTGCACATGCTGTGTAATGGCAGTCAAGAGTAACCAGGTGATCAGGCTCACTCAGCATGGGTTCATGAAAGGCAAGTCCTGCTTGACAAACCTGATTTCCTTCTATGACAAGATGACCTGCTTAGTGGGTGATGGAAAGGCTGTGGATGCTGTTTACCCAGACTTTAGTAAAGCCTTTGACACTGTCTCCCACAGCATCCTCCTGGAGAAAGTAGGGGTGCTGGCTGACAGCTGGGCAAACATGAGCCAGTAGTGTGCCCGGGTGGCCAACAGCATCCTAGCCTACAACGCGAATAGTGCAGGCAGTAGGAACAGGGAAGTGATCATGTCCCTTTACTCAGTACTGGTGGTGAGGCTGCGCCTTGAAAATTGTATTGAGTTTTGGGTCCCCTCAGTGTGTCCAGAGAAAGGGAAATAAAGCTGGTGAAGGCCTAGAAAACAAGTCTTAGGAGAGGCAGCTGAGAGAGCTGGAGTTGTTTAGTCTGGAGAAGAGGAAGCTGAGAGGAGACCTCACTGATGACCACAACTCCATGAAAAGAGGTTGTAGAAAGTTGGGTTTTGGTCTCTTCTCCCTATTATCAAGTGATAGAATAAGAGGAAATAGCCTCAAATTGCACTGGGGGGAGGTTTAGATTGGACATTAGGAAGAATTTCTTTACTGAAAGAGTGGTAAGGCATTGGAACAGGCTTCTGAGGGAAGTGGCGGAGTCACCATCCCCGGAGGTGTTCAAAAACCATGTAGACATGGCACTTCAGGACATGGTGTGATAACCCCAGCAGTATTAGGTCAATGATTGGGCTTTACAATCTTAGAGGTCTTTTTCAACCAAAACAGTACTATAATTCTCCTATTTCATGAAATGCAGGAAGGTTTGCTCTGCATAGCAGTACATATATCCTTTTAGTTTGCTGAGGGACCAGTAAAGTTTTACTGGGATTTTAACATACAAATACATCTGGCTCCTGGATGATCACTGTTTTTCCACTAACTTCACTGAGAAACAGATGGTCATATTCTCAAATCAGATTTTTATTTTACAGTATCCTCTGTTATAAAGGATCATAATGGATCCTTAATGATTCTCTTTCCTTTCCCCCTGCTTCTTTCCTCTTTGCCTTCCTTCCCTTTCAAAGACATAAGTTTCACTAAACTGGAACTCTATGGAGGTAGAATGCAGTTTCCCAGATCAAAAATCCACTTGGCAGACCTAAAGATTGTAACCTTGTCATTAAAAGTGCCATGTAAATTGATGGTGTCCTTTAAATTATACTATTCTAGGGAAAGGTGCTATGGGATTCACTGGGTAACATATGAACTAGAATTCTCAACACAATTTCAGAAGCATATATACTATTAACTAGCTTTGAGTGTTCTAAGAAGCATGAAACAACAATCATATTTTGAGTGGGTGGGAAACTGCCAAAGGCACCCCTGACAAGTTATTGTGCAGGAATACAGGGCAAGGTTTTTCACTAAGCAGAGCGAGCCAAAAAGAAATAATTCTCATACAAAAGGACCTCACAACTATATTCCTTTGCTACTGTTCACTGACAATGTCTATTACTATTCCACTTAATTCAATGGAATGATAGACTGTACCTGTTATTCTCCAAAGTACATTCACTTGGGTATACCTGGAAAGTTTAGCAGCAGTCATGCAGCTAAAGAGCTGCTGACATTCATGGGAATCTGTTACAGTCATTCAATTTAGAAACTATTCTAACTTCAACATCCCATGTGGTCTGAGTGAGAGCACTGCAGTTTGGCCTCAGATCCTGGAAACCCTAAATTCTGGTTTCAGTTCTGACTTTTACTGTAATTTGTGCCTGAAGATCTAATAATCTTTTGGAGATTATCTCTAAAACTCTGGAAAAGGAGAGTAATGTGGGAGAGCAGATGTGACTCCATAAGCCACCAGCTGTCTCAGAGACTGCAGCATCTTCAGAGATGCTCTGGGACCAAACACAGGCCAAACTGTATCTACAGAGAATGGAGACAGAAGAAAGATTTTTTTTTTTTTTTCAGTTGTAACAACCCTTAATGCTTTGGAACTGGAACAGTGTCTGGAGCACTGAACGTTGAGAGACAATGTTACAGAGAACAAACTGCCATCTTTCTCCCAAGGAACGCACCTAATGCCTCTCTCATGCTCGCGCTATTGCATAACAGAAACTTACAGTGGAAATGTCCAAAAAGAAGCTCTAATGACAGCACAGGGCAGTAGGATCAATGTTAGTTTTCCACAACCCAAACCCTAGTTGGGTTAGTGGTACCACATGCTGAAATGGTAAAGGATTTATAAGTTCTCTGGTTCTTAGACTGTTCTAGAGAAGCAGGAAGAGCTGTAAAAGCAAAGATCAAAAGCACTGAAGTTTCATCACCTTGAGGTCTAGCATTGAATGATACCACACTGTTTCCATTTTCAATTATTAACAGAATAATATGTTAGAAAAGCATTATATTTTAAGCATAGTAAAGAATCATGTACAACTTAGTTTTTATTCACAGGTAATTATACAGCATTTTACTTTTAGAAACTGCCTCTTTTTTCTGTGGATTTTTTTGTTTGTTGGTTTTTTTAGTTTTTTAGTGTGTTTTGTTTTTTTCATAATCTCATGTGAAAATCACTCAAACTATGGTTCTAGATGGGCTTTGGATTTGTCAAATTCTTGTTTTGTTTTGTAATTAACAATCATCTTTGATCTTCCATCTACTTTCCCTCCCTTTCTCTGTTGTCATGACCTTGCTTTCCCAGACCCTACTCCTGTTGAGAAAGAGTTTAGTTCCTTCACAGTGTTCTTCTAGTGGAAATTTATCTCTTGGTGGCAAGTGACTATTCACTAAGATTACAACTCTAGGTATTACAACTACTCCTAATACTGTGTCCAGCTGCTAGATAACATTTGGCTACCTCTAACAGACTGTTTTTTTCCTCTGCTTTTTCTTCTTTTGTCCAGAAAGAACCACTATAATGACACAAATACTTGGTTAGAGAGAGAAGAAATAATAATTTGTGCTCATTCAGCAGTTATTATGGAATACACTTAAATTCATAGTAGCACCAGAAATTTTAATTCTTGTGGGGCTTACCCACTTTCAATACAAACTTCATTTTTTTAATTGTCCCTGCTATTTACCATTTATTAGTCTTCTACATTATGTATTTCTAGGGCACAAAGTTGGTAGCACTGCTTTGCATCTAGAAAAATTTAGTATAAAATAATGCCAAAATCTTTTTAGTTTAATGATTAATCAACCTTGCACATTCAAACCTCAGGCAAAAATAAATAAATATGCTGAATAAAACTTACTGAATATATTAAGCAATATTACCTATTTCAGAGAGACAGGTATTCAATAACTACAAATAAAATGGAAAGGTCACCATTAAAAATTACATATTTGCATGTTAGATGAGACTTTACATTATGTCATTATGCCCTATATTATACCAAATAAATTCTTTCTTGGTAAAAAATGAAGAGCAAAGCCAGATGTCATAAAAATCAATAAAAATATTTTGACAAATAAAAAGTACCAATGTTGTCCAACACATGATTGGCAACCACCGAAACATAAATTAAACAAATTTCCCATTGCTGCTTATGGGGAAATTATGCAGATTAGAATTTGATTAGGTTTATATCATGAGGCTCAATTTGGACTTTTAATCTATTAAGCTCCAATAAATGAGGCATCTGAATAGCTCCCCTGAGCAGTGACAGTAATAACCACAGCAGTCTTTTTTTGCAATATGTATTCCAACAATTTCTTTAGCAGATGATTCCACGTCTTTAAGTACAACTACTTTGTAACTTCTACAAAAATTTCAGGTGTATGCAGTGAGGAAATGGATCCATATAAAATGCTTAAACAGACATTTTTTGATAATCAACATCTGTCACTCTGTTCTAGCAATATTGTTTTTCCATCAGCTTGGACTTACTTACGGTCGACTTCATGGTCTGTGTGGGATAAATAGTGCCAGCAGACTTGCAAATTACTCAAGCTGGAACTGAGCTGGAAACCTATGGTAAAATGTCATTAAGTTCTCTATAGGCTGGGTCGAGACTAAAATCCCACAGTCAAGGCTGTCTGCAGGATCAAAGATTTAACTGTGAAGGCTAAGGCCCCATTTTATCAAAGAAATCTGAATCGGATTCCCAGAGCTGAGCTCTGAGACAGGTTGGAGTCAGATCAAGACCACCTCTAATTTTTCTGGCAGGTATGCTCCGTAAGCCTCCTTCACATTTCCTGCAATCTAATCTATTTGCAAGTATCCAAAAGCTCATCTCCCATTTTACTCTTGGCAAAGCTTGATAACTACAAAGCATATTGTGCCCATGTCCAGTCCTGCCAGATTTCACCAAATCCTGTCACAACTTTATAGTGGACAGGGTGTCAAAAGCACATAGTCAAGTGACAGTATACAGTCAATTCCCAAAGATTAAATCAGTATTTTGAAAACTTCAGGGCTTGATTAAGTGCTCAGAGTAAAGGACGGTGAATTTTGTGTTCATATGTAATATACTTTCTAAAAAGAGGCTTAACAGAGAACATCTATCTGGCATTCAATGCTTTCAGTGTACCACTACAAAGACCCTCTGCAAGTCAAAATTTCTTATTAGAATTCCAAACTGAACAACATGAATAGGGTGAAAACACAGAAAGTCACGCTCTTTGTCATTCAAATAGTGTCTTCTGTAACAGATACAATTTCAGAGAAGCGTGCCTGTTAAAGACACCTTAGTAGATATCATGTGCAAAAATAAGTATCAAATTGTTTTGAACTATGCCAGTCAGCATAACATTCAACCAGCTTTTCCATAGAAAGCACAATAAATCACTTGCACTCACGTGCAGTTAGCTTTGTGGAAAATAATTGCCTAAGAAGTATTTGTATATTTCTTCAAACATCACCACCCCCTCACCTTACCCAAAAGAGGTAGCTTGCTACTTTCTTGCTGCAGCTTAATCTCAACATACAGTGCCCAGTTTAAAATAGGAATAAGAAAACAGCATTCTATGGTTTGGAGGATATTTTCAAAACACATGTATCATCCCATCAGCACAATTATTTGCATTTCAGAATTATTGGTATTACTTGCCAGTATTAAAAAACATCCCTGTCATGCACGATAAAGTGAGAGGAAGTTAAGTACCTCCATTAAAAGAAATGTCAACCCTCTGATACTGAAGTTCACAGGAATAGCTTGCAGATGAAATCAGTGTTATGCTCTGTTCAGCACAGTATATTATCCCTGGATTATATGTCACATATACATTATGCCACACCCTATTCCAGCTTCAATATACCTCTACCAAATATCACAACTGGGTATTTATTGCAATTACTCTTGACTCCAGAAATAAACAGATGGTGACAATTTCCTATCCTTTCTATTCCTCTTTTCAAACATGAAATAAAAGAAATCTAAATAAAATATGCAGATATGGAATCAAGATGAATCTGCAGTAGCTCTCTAATTGTGTATTCTTGAATGATGTATTGGTAACAATACATTAGCTACCAACAATATCTACGATTGTGTAGGTACAACTGTCTGAAGAACAGCAGAGATAGTACTGGTAGCAGTTAATCTGTAAAGTTTGAGAACCTCTGTTTCAATCTGTAAAGGATCCAGAATCAAGGAGCTAGAAAGTAACTTACATCTCTGATAGCCATTCTAGGGGGAAGAATATCCAAAGCATAGAGTCACCAGTGTAAATAAAAAGAAAATTTGTTCAAATGTATCATTAAAAAAAAGAAAAGATGCTGCTTACTCTTAAGAAAAGATGACCTTCCCATTGCTAAGCTCCTAGTATTTTGGTTCACAGTTTTTTCTCCTGTTAGTGAATATTACTCTTAGAAAGAAAAGTAACTCACTAGTGTGATAGAATGATTTGTATTATTTTGTTAGAGCTTTTGCTAAAGTATTTAAGGGTTTTGCCTGCCTCTCACAGTTCAAGTATCTTTATATATTTAAAGAAGTACCAAGAGAAGAGTCACTGTACCAGCTCTGTATTTATTTTATTTATAGGGGATCAAATCCCCATTACGCTAGCAACCAAGCCGGTAAAACCGGTGGTAACAGTAAAATGTAAAGTGGTATCCTTTAAGTAGTGAAAATTAGGTGGCAACCATAAAATACATGCAATGGTACCCAGTGCACAATACAGTCATACTGAAAACTTCCACCAAGCAGATTTGGGTTTTTTTTTTCAGCAGTATATTGACATTTTACTGTCATTCATCCATCTAAATATTACCATTGGATTGAAAAATAGCACAATGTCTATAAACTCTTAAACACCACATTAGCTTTTGTATCCATTATCACTTACTGGAGAGTTAAATGGGTTGTAAAAACATAAAAATGTTTACTTCCTTGTTTGAATTTCAGTAGTACCTGTATCAGTGGAAATAGATGTCCTTTCAGCTATGGGGTTGGAATATTTTTGAGAGTCTTTAGTTTATTTCTTGTTATTTCATAGGATTCTAAGAATAAATATTCAAGCTGCAGTGTGGATTTTTGCAGTTTAAGAAGTCTAAACCTGTGGTTTCAGACACAGCCAATCTCAAATATAAATCCACATATAAATTTCAAGATCTCTTTACATTTGACACTTCATAAAATAAAGTAGGAGAATCAAGACATATTCCAAATTTAAGAAGTAGCCTGCTTGTCTGTCTAATTCAGTCTACAGCTGTCTCAAAATGTTAGATGTGTCCACACAGAGAAGAGTTTACATTCCACCCCAGAAATGAATTAAGATTTAATTGAAGAGTTGTTAATAATAATACAATTCTGAAATGTTGAGGAATCTGGGACACAAGGTAATGTTTTACTTCTCAAGCAAGTAAAATCACCTCCCTCTCTTGCAGGCAGAGTATTTTGAAAAGTGTTATCACCGGATCCTTCACATGAACATTTCCCCACCTTTTTCTCTTGATAGACTTTTCATTGCTTATCTAAGGGCAGGTCCTGTTTTGACATGAGGAAAGTTTTATGGACAAAGGAGCCAAGGGAGTACTAGCCTTGGAGGAGAAGCTTAGGAAGGCACTGCTGTCCCCTGCCTTCCTTCACTGATTAGGAAGGGAGAGCAGGGAGATCTTCAATCCTTAGTCTGGCCTCTCATGGAACACCTGAAAGGTGTTCTTGAAGTCCTTTCCACATTGTTAGTTATCAAGTTGGTCTCCACTGTTTGATAAGAAAATAGATGAGGACTTCCCTTCCATGAATTTTAAGTCTTATCAACACCTATTTATGAAATTTTAAAAAATCACTGTTGGGTGCTAAGATACTAAAAACAAAAAAAGAGGAGTTGAGAATGCAAACATCACTTTACATGCCTCATGTCTTGCTATGAAAATGCAAATAAGATTTCAAAAACACCATTAATGTTATACTTCAAGGAATCCTTTTCCAAGTGTTTGTGGCAAAATCTCTATTAAGAGTATTTGACATTTAAAATTGAATACAATATTTCAATCGGCAGCCAAACTTCAAACTAATATCAAAGGTCCAATCTCAATTTTACTTTCATAGGACCTACTTTAAAACTCTAAGGAAAGTTTGCAAAAAATTGGATATTCCTAGGGACTTTCATACAATCTTAATTTTGTATCCAAACAAGACAGTATGCATAACCATAATCCTTCTGAGGTGTGTTGAAGAAAAGTAAACCACAATAGCTAGTTAAGGACAAAGTTTCCTCCTTTTCCTTCAATAAAAATTAATAATTTACTTTTTCATGTTCATTGTTCAGATGTTAAAAAGTTGCAAAAACACAGTATTGGGAGCACAGCAGTACTAATTCTCAAATGAAGGTTGTGCCTCAGTTCAGCCTGAATATCCAACTCTGCAGATGCTGAAATGCTTGGAAGGCTCTTGATAACCAGAAGCTACTAAGATTTTAGAGACTGCTTATTCGGGAAAGTTGGGGCTTAACTATGTCAAACTTAAACATCAGTAAGCTTGTCTTGATAAAAGAATGCCAACTATTTTGTAAGTTTTACCCTGAAGTTGTCAGATTCTGCAACTCACAGGCTGTGATTTAATTGGAAATAACAAAGAACTAAAGTCCTCCTGTAACACCGTTAGATTGACCGAATCAGTTGGTTGTTAATGCTTTGTGTCTCTCCCACACTAAAGCACAGTCAGTGACATTGATCTTTGTATTCACATATGTCCTTTAAAAAAACCTTTATGCATATAAATAATCATTTATTAAACAAACAATAGATACTGAAGCAAAGAAAGACATCAGGATTACACTCATGAGGATGCTTGTTATGGTATATAACTTTCAGACTATCTTGTAATCCTGTAATATACTACCCTATATGTTCCATTTTCTTGAAGTTATCTTCATAATCAAGATGCTATCACAAGTATCGTGGGCATTGGAACTATTTTTAATTTTCATTTAAAAAGCAATTAAAGAAAGACAATGGATACACAAGACAATAAAGTAAGTGATTAGCAGCATGCAAACGACATAGGCTTAATGATAATACCCTGTTCTATCCTCCAAAGGGCCTGTCAAGAGAAACCCTTCCTACATGTGGTTGTGCAGCTAATGTGCCTCAGCCTACAATTACAACATTGCTGACACCATTAACCACTGAAACAACATCACTTCATGAAATCCTTGTTGTCTCATTAAAATGCAAAGGGTCAGGTAATTTACCAGCATTGTGTGTCTACTTCTATTGTGGGTAATTAGCAAGCATTACCCAGCATGGATTCCTACTGGGAAATAGTGAAACTGTGAAATATTTAGAAGAATTTTTTTTTTTTTAATTTGATGGGAATTTTTAAGATTCACTCAACACATCTTTCTATTTATGGGACCATAAAATACAGACCTTTTATACATTTAATGTCATAAGACTTTGTGGTTGGTTATTTTAGAAACAAAACTTCACATTTTAAAAAATGTATTCTTGTATAATTGGATCTAGAAATCTCCTTCCACAATATGTATCTCCTTCTGCAAGAACTTTCAAAAAAGAGGCAGAGGACCAAATCACCGTTAGTGTTTCTTAAAGACTTAAAAAAGACAATTTTTTTCCCCCAAATACTTCTTTTTAAGTTAAAGCACAGAGACTGGTGTAGTGTATTCTAATACCAGTGTTTCCTTCATTCTTGCTAATTCAAGTCCCATATCATTTAAAGCAACCTTGATAACATTCACTATTGGCTCACATCTTGTCAGGGAGCAGAAAGGGCTCTTATTCTTTACATGGAAGTTTTGGAACATAAAACACATTCTAATAAAAGTGAACAGAAAATTATGAATTCATTAAACTACTTTGGTATCTTGCGCTATATATAATATTTATATTCCAACTAGTGTAAAATATGCTTTAATATCTTTAGGCAACTATAAGGACTTAAATATTTATAAAATGGCTAAAGAAAAAGTATAGCTCTCTTATTCCTACATACAGATGATGTAAGGCATGCAATCAAAGACAATAACACTTTCAAACCATTTGTCATCTTAAAGGAGCCTTTCAACCTCAGATCCCTTGTGTGCAATCTACATAAGAGTTGTTGCCTACATAGGCAACTCCAGAGGAGTTTGCTCCTTAAAAACTATCAAGAGTGCTATACTTCACATAAAACAGGGTTTTCTGAAAATGGAGACAAAACTATAAATTTGCAGGCAAAATAGCTCCAAGTGGGGCTTCAAAATACTGCTGCATTTATCTCTGGGACATCTGGGAACAGGAAGCATTTTGATTTAATATTTCATAACACAGAGGCAATTGCTTCCTTGCCTGGTGTATAATTAATGCTCATAAAAAGAGCGAGGTTTTTTTATTCCTCAGCATCAGAAATGCACAAAATAGTACACCTTTATAATAGGGGGTTTGCTTGCAAGATGTTGAACAGCAAATAATAATAAAATAGAGTCACCATGAATTTATAACAGTCTTGGGATGGTTAAATATATTTATAGTTTGTGTGAAATCACATGCTTGATGTGCTGTACTGTCTACCTCCTTTGCCTGGTTTTATCCTTCTCTGGCTGAAGCAGAAGGTATCTTGAAGGCAGAAGAGAAAGTGGTAATTGTGAAAGCATAAAGGTATGTGGACTAGGAACTTAACAGCATGCCTCAGATACTGAGAAACTGCGTCAAAGAAACATGCCTTTCCAGCCATTCCCCAATACATTTTTAGTTTATAAGCAATAGAATTTAAATCCTCTTTTCTTAATAATTTTTCTTTCTCTTCTTAGGAAACCTTTAAGAGAGACAGGAAACTCTTCTCCACGTGTGTAAATTCCAACATATAAAGTTAATTTCTAGAGGCAAGGAAAATACAAGAAATGCAAATGGTGCTGAGTGGGAACTTTTCTGTCAAGGGTTTCTTGTGAAAGCTGGAAGAATAGCAAAGTCCTAATATGAATTGCTTCTATAGCACAGGAAGCAAAGTTAAGTGAACAGCTTGTCTCCCACCCAGCCTCTTTAGTTTATTTAAGTCCAAATCTTGCAAAGACTTCCATACAATCTAACTTTACACAGGTGGATAGTTTCATTGAAGACAGAGAGATTTATTAACCCGTATAACATTGAGTACATAACTTAAGCCTTGGAACAAGCAAGGCATCAGATTGTAAACTTGCCAGGGCAAAGGCCATATTTTATTCTTGTATATATCAGGACTATGACAATAAGCCCTTAATCCCATCTAGAGCTCCAGTGTGCTACCATAAAATAAATAACAGCTATCAGCTGATCCATCTAGTTCAGCAGGATAAGAAATTATGTGCATATTGCAAAAAGGTAATACAGAGTTATTTATCACACTGACCTAATCTTCAAAAACTGTATGTTTTTGTGACCAAATGGTGATGTGGGATATGTTCTGGGAAGTTAGGATGCCCTTATCTCATTTTTCAGTTCTTAACTTCATTACTTAGGATGGTTGGTCTTTGTTTTGAAAAATAATAGAGAGTGAGCTACAATAAACAGTTCAAAATTCAGTTAGTTTAACAATAATCAACCAAACACAAAATTCCATTAATTGGCTTACTATTTTTAGCATTTACAACAACTGATGCTAGCAAAAAATACAAGGCACATCAGAAACACATTCTAACAGCATCCTTAAGCAGGTGCAACCCCTACAACACAAAACTCAGTCCTGAGAAGCCAACAACCCTGACATCAATGCAAAATGTTTGCCACTTTTGCAAACGTCACTGGTGGGACTGATATTGTCTGGGAGAAAACTTTGAAAAATCTATGTGATTTGGGAAATCTTTAAGTACAACAACAAGCATTCAGCAGCCTAAAGCACACTGATTTGCAAAAGCACAGAAATCTAAGTGTTGAAATGAATAAAGTTAACGTCATAGCTCACTTTGACACTTGAAACAATTCTCTCAAATCTTAACTTTTTGCCAGCATTCATTATTTTTTTAACTTAGCACTCTACATTTATATGCTTTCCTATAGAGGTTAAGTAAATCCTTAAACTCTGATATTATTGTTATTACTTACAATTTAAGTAGAGATGGATTTGCTGCATTTGAAAGGAAAGTTCTTTATTTCTGTATTTTGAGGTATTTATAAGGAATTACACATAGGAAACAGTGATGGAGCTGCCAGAGAATACTAAATTCCACAATAGCCTAACTGCCTCTATGATAATCGAATCTGTATTCTGAAATCTTCACTGAAAAACTTTACCTTATCACTGTAAGGTAAGAGAAATAAGATTCACCAAACTCCCCTCCTTCAGGAAGAAAAGCATTGTTTTTGTCTCTGCAAGTGACACAAAAACTTTGCTAACCAAGCAGTTCAGATAGCATTTGTCCTTTTCTTTTGTTTAAAATTTTTCTCTCATTTTCAGTCCTGATAATACTGTTGTTCTCTTTCCATTGCTCTCTTCAGAGATAAAATAATCAAGGATTATTGCTTGGCAGAGGTGGAAAAAAAAATAACATATTACTTGCAAACACTGTGGAATATAGACCTCAAATTTGTTTTAATAGCAAATTTCTTGCAGCAGGTTGTGAAATTAAGTCCATCAAAAACTGCAACAATTTGAGAATTAATCAGCATAGCGCGAAATAAATCTAATGAAAATCAGTGGCAAACTGGTTTTGTCCTTCTGACTGAATTCAAGATAGGTCAAGTAAAAATTATGACCAAGCCACAAGTGATTTCTAAAGGACCTGGATCAAACAAAACTAAACTTGTACAAGTTTATTTTAGCTTGTGTAATATGTTACAAATTGAAAGCCAGTGTGTAAAATTCCAACTATGTTTACTTGATCTTTTAGGATTTTCCCCAGAAGAATGTTGCCATGAAGTATGAGATGTACTACCCAGGAGTTCATCTTCTCTTTATTTTTTCCTCTTTATTCCTTCCTGTTGGAGGATCTATTACAAGAACTGTAAATGAAGGCCCTAAAAAGATCTCTCATGTGTTGAAAAAGTATTCCCAGGGAAAATTCTCGTAAGTTGAAGCAATTTAAAAAACAGCTGCAATTGTTACTATGCTGAAATACATCTACTCTGCTGTACTGTGATCGGCCTTGTAATGTCCATAGAAAAAAATGTTACTATATAGCCTCTCCTTTCTGTACATTAGACCTGCTTGGAGCCATAAGATCACTTTACTTTATTGTTTAGTAAGTGGTTTTTAATGAAATGTACTGCTCTTATTCTATAGGATTCAAAATAAGATCTAAATCACTATCCAATAAAAGAAAATTACTGAGTTGGCTATCTAAAGTTACTACCCAGAGGCTACTCTGGTAGAGTATTTATAAATCTCTAAACAGTTAAGTATAATTGTCTTTCTGGGTTTTGGGAAGAAAGCCAAATAGCAGTTCTAGTTTAACTGAAGAAAAATATTTTGTGTTGGGACCTATTCATCTAGTGGGTAAAATAAGTAAAATTCCCACAATGTAAGACTCTTAAAGAAAATATAAGAAACATGGAAAACTAAATTGGAACTGTCAATAGATGCTACTTGAAGAAGAAATAATGGAAAGGTCAACAGAATGAAGGGAGAATTACTGTAGCTTTCCCAACATAACTGACAAGGCAGAATCCATCCCAGACTTAATCTTCCTGGGTATCAATACTTCTTGATAAAATTATCTCACTTTGTATTTGAGGGGACAGAATGAGAAACGGGAAGGATTACCTGAGGTTACCTGAGGGTAACCTTTTTTCTCTACCACAAACATCTTTACAAGCCTTTCCAGCAAGATAATCAGTCAATATCTATATGAGGAATAGCAAGACAAAAAAAGGACTTCCCTTGTCACAAATGAGACATCTAACTGAGTTTATGAGTATTTTTGTGAAGAGGTGGGCCCAGCTTCCACTTTACAGCATTTTGTATCTCAAAAACTGTGATATTTTAAAGAAAATGACAGTCTGCTGCAGCTTCAGTGAGATACATTTTGGCCTTTCTGCCCTTGGTATGAACTTGCAATGAACTGCCCAGATGATTTCAAAAAATTCATTTTCAGGACATCAGAGTGTGCACCTCCAGCAAGCCTTTGAAAGGTTCAATGCAGACAGCCATGACTGGCACCCAGTGATCCAGAACAGGAGGACACAGTCTCAAACTGCACCAGGGCAGGTTTACATTGGACATTAGGAAGAAATTCTTCACAGAAAGAGTGATTGCCCATTAGAATGGGTTGCCTGGGAAGGTGGTGGAGTCACCATCCCAGGAGGTGTTTAAAAGGAGGCTGCATGAGGCACTTGGTTTAGTGCCATGGTTTAGTTGATTTGAAGGGTTAGGCAACAGGTTGGACTCAATGATCCTAGAGGTCTTTTCCAGCCTGGTTAATTCTGTGATTCTGAGAATGCTTTCAACATCAGAACTTTCAACAAGAGAAGTCTAATTTGAGGGAGTTTCTTTTTCTTATGGCACAGATTACAAATTTTATGAAGGCAGACTAGCAAATCCTTCCAGAACAGTTAGTATGTTTTTCCTTCTAAGGCAGGCACCTTGTTGGCATTCATAGCTCTGCATAGCCAAGTGTTTGGTCATATATTGCTAGAAAGCTGATGGTGAGCACAGATTTGACAACTTAGTTTCCCGTCATATACTCTGGGTGCTCCAGGTGCCTTTGTAAGCTCTGGTCCAGATTAATTTGTGGGTTTTGTGCCTTAGAACTGTCAGGTTTTGGGGGTTTTGTTTGTTTGTTTTTTCTCCTTCAGGAGGTCAAGGCAGAACACTCTGTGTGGTTAAGGTGCAATTCCAGCAGAGTCAGTTAGGACTCAATGCAGGCAGATCAGAGGACAAAAGTTTTTTTATACTACTTATAGAAGGTCCAGATAATTAATGCTACTCAGTGCAAAAGCCTAGGAACATGTTAATGCTGTAAGGAGGCATGAGGAAATCTTTGTTCCTGCATGAGAATGGTGGCTGTGTGTCTTGCTCCAGTAATAAGAAAATCCTTTGTTATATAAATCAAGCTAATACATTAGACTTTCTTTCCACAGTTAACTTCTTTGAGAACTGGAAACCCTATACTGCTACAGAACTTTCCCAGTCAAGAAGCCCTGCTCTCACACATCCACCCTTCCATTCCTTCTACAAGGCTTTTCTTTTCAGACAGCACTTGGGTTCAGTTGTTGCTGTGATAGTATGTTCCTGGAAACGGTATGTTTGGATGGATACAAAGAGCTGGCTACTGATGAATGCTTATATGCCTATGACTAGAAGTGACTTTAACTTTGAAGTAGGTGATGAGGGTCAGGCTTTGAGGAAAAGGGAATGAAATCACCAAATTTGTGGGTTCTCTTTTTGCTACCAACCTAGAACAAAGTACTTCAGCACTGGCCAGTGACTATGGATTATCTGATGGTTAAATAAATTTGCATCCTGCTTTTTATGGTGCGCTTCTCATTCTGGTGTCATCTTTGTCTGACAGCATAGTAAAATAAGCACAGATAAAAACTGGAATGATCCTTGTGCATTCAATAACCCATCACTTAAATGACTGTATTTTTTTTTCCTTTTTCAGAGGCATAAACATAATTTATATCAGCTTTGCATATGAGATTCCACTGCTCAGTGACTACTGAATTATTCTATCTTATTATTTACAATAGCAAGGGTAAGATTACACTGTTAATTTCCTCACCAAAACCCTCACATCCTAGCCCATATGTTTCTCAGGTTGTTGACATATTTTGCTTTGTTTCTTCTCTTTTCAACACCCTGCCTCAGGTCTAGTGACATTCTTGAACAAACTCAGATTTTCTAATGTCAGTGTTTTCTATGATCTCTAATAAGAGTCACATAAAAGAACAACATAAAACATTCCAAGAATGGTATCACTGAAGAATGTCTTAATTCAACATGATACACTTAGAGCTAGAATAATTCAGATTGGCAATCCTTAAGATTTGTACCAAGTACTGTGTTAGGCTGGTTAAATATGTCAACTAATACACAAATGTCTATGGAAAAGTAAAATGACAGCTCACTCTGTAGATAAAGGAACTTAATTGCCAGTAAGGAGCTGTGAGGTGGTTCTAGTATGCTACCTGTTGACCAGTAAAAGCTGTATCACCTGGTTTATATAATGGTCATGATAATTGTGTCCACCATACTTTAAAGCTGCATTTCACAGATAAAAATGTCACATTGGATATAAGTTCCAGTAAAGTTTGTGCTATCTACTGATGTAATTGCTTCTGAAAGTCTAACCATTGCATTCAAGGTCTCTCCAGAAAATTTATTATACTGAAAGCAATGCAACCAATCTGGGAGCTGTGGATACCACAAGCAGAGAATTTACTAGGAAGATCAATATTCTCTGAAGCAACTGGCTTTAAAAGAACCCCTCCCTAATCAGTGCTCCCAGAGAATATATTACCTGCAAACACAATGGAATGTAGATCTCAGATTTGTTTCAACATGAAGTTTCTTGCAGTGGATTGTAAGACGATGTCTATCAAAAAATTGCAGTAATTTAAGAATTGATCAATGGATTGTGAAATAAATATAATGAAACTCAGTGGCTAACTGTTTTTGTCCTTTCAATTGAAGTTTAAGCTCCTATAGGGGCTATACTTTAGCAGCAGCCAGGATGTAACAAAACCATAGAACACAGAATATCTAGAACATAGACTCATAGAACAATTCAGGTTGGAAAGGACATCAGAGGGTATGACTTTCTGCTCAAAGCAGGGTCAGCTATGAGGTCAGATCTGGATCTTCATGGCTTTATGCAGTAAGGTCTTGATTACCTCCAAGGATGAAGAGTGAAAAATGACAGGTGTTTATTTGGTGCAGAAGACTCTTATTATGCTAGGGTCTTCCCCCCTCCCTCAGGGATGATCTAAGATCCAGAAGTAAAATACAACAGCCAAGTGCTGGAAATACCACCAACCTCTGACTAAAGGCAGAAGAAGGAAATTCTCTGACTGTCCATGCTCAAGAACAGGAAGGAAGGGAGGAAAGGGGTAAGACAAATAGATTTTATTTCTTGATGATTTTAATTGCATGTGTGATGGAAGACTGAGAGAGACATCGAAGAATAGCCAATAGCCTGCTCAAGAAAATACACATTTGGCAGGTCAGGCTCACAGGGAAATTGCAGACCAAAGCACAGTCCTTTTTACACTTACATTTATAGCAGGGTTAGATACACAGGGAATATTTACTGCTGCACTTAATGGTTTATCAAGAGAAGGAATGCAACTGCATAAGCTGCAAGACCCTTCAGGGGTGGGAAAATTACTGCTTTTACACTGATAGTCTTTGCCAGGCTGCTTATGACTGCTTTGCAGCTGCTTTGCACAGGAACAGTTGGTGTAAAATAGCCTTTGGCTACCTATGAATTGGTCCCCTACCCAGCAAAGCCCGAAAGATTTCGTTCAGTGTCATTAAATGGGGTGAGTACACGTCAAACTATGGGAAGAAATCGTCTTTGAGTTAAGTCTAAGTGGCTTTTTGAGCAAGAAGGCAAAGCAACTGAAAAGACAATTTCAATTCTTGCTCTTTTCATTTTATATTTTGGCTTCAATTGCTCTTTTTCTGTGTTTGCAATGTGTTTGCAATGTGTTTTATATAGAGAAGAAATCTCGTTAGAGAGAAGCTTCAAGTATTCCAGAGTATGAGTTAGCTTTGGCTCTATGACAGCAACTGCCCTTTTAAGAAAGCCACAGAACAGGACAGGTGAGAAAGCAATGGGTTTATCTATTTTTAAGGAAAATTTTAAAATGAGAAAAAATGCCAGTTTCATGTTCATTCGTTTTCCCTCTGCAAGATGTGCTTTGTGATGTAGCAGAGGAACTACGTGACTGTCCCTTTAAAAGCCATCATACCAATCAGCAGGTTTAACTGTCAAGCAAGCTGATGCAGGGCTCTTTGAATTACTGAGTGAGGGATATTCTTCCTGCCAGGTCCTGTCCCCCGTAGGCACTGCAGAGAAGTATTATAGGGCAGTCCTTACCTTGGGAATTAGCCTGCAAGACCCCAATGCTGTCATCAAACTGCATAGATTTGATGTTGAGTGACGCCAAGATGCATTCCTTGTCCTGCAGCGAAGCATCATCAATATTATTCTGATTGGCTGACAGGATAACGCACATGTCGCAGAGGTTGATGTTGACAGCCCTTAAATCAGCCCGACTTAATGGTGTACCCTTCGGCACAGAGAAAAAAAAAGTGGGGGGGGGGTGGGGGGGGGGGGGCAGGATGGGGAAAAAAGAAAAAAGAAA
>WBNM01020133.1:72348-150635 GCA_013399055.1 Ramphastos sulfuratus
GGTGGGGGGGGGTGGGCAGGATAGGGAAAAAAGAAAAAACAAATTAAAGATTGAGAAAGAGCTTTGGGAAATTATTTAACAAGTATCTTTTTTATGCTCTGACATTAAGCTGGTCTAACTATGTGCCAGGGAATAGGAGATGTGTGCTAATCTAAAGGGTAGTTGGTGCTGATGGCAGCATTTTAGGTTCAGTCTCAATACTCAGTCAAGCTATTACTAACAAACAAGGAGCAGGAATAATGCCAGCATTCTACATCTCATCGGTGACTTGAAATTGTCTTGATTTAAGTTGCTGTCATGTGGCAACCTCTGGCTCTCTGAATATAGCAAGGGATGTGTTTTAAATGTCTATTAATCTATTACTAAGTCAGAATGGTCTTGGGCAAAGGAAGAGCAATTTAAACAGGAAAGCATTATGTGTTCTACACATTTGAAATGTAATCAGGATAAGGCTATTTTTTTCCACCTGAAGCAATACACAAAAAAGGTTAATCCTTTTCAACACATGTATTTGTTGCTTCTAGAAGGAAAACACGATGACCTTCAAAGTTGTGTGATTAAACCCTTTGAAACAGAAACAAGACTTCATTGTAATGGGCATGACTTATGCAATATTCCCTGCTTCCACAATTCTCAGAGAATGTAATAATTAAAATTAAATGTTCTGGTAGTCCGTGGGTTTTTTTCACAGTTAACACAACTGAGACATCACACATTATGTTTTGTTTAAAGGTAGCACTTGCATTTCACATCCAGCAGTCACATTGGTAGCTACAGAATGTCAAGTGTATGTCAGAATGGCAACAAGGTCCAGAGAAAAAAACAGATTTTTTTTTTTTTTTTTTTTTTTAATGGAAACTGGATTCTGCTCTTGTGCCTCACATGGTTTGGTACCTAAAGACCCTAATAATGATGCAGGGACTAAGTTGCCCCTTTGTCACATAGCAACTTTCATAAAACCAAGTCAAGACCCTACTCTTCCACCTCTTGATCACTCATGGTGAACGTCTCCTGAACTCCCCTGAGAATATTCAATGCAAAAGTGAATTTAATATGTACAGAGTGAAGGTAGAGCTCAAGTCTTATTCAGTGACTACCATCTAAGATATTTCAAATACCAGCCTGATTATTCCACATTACTTTCAATAATTCGAAACATGAAACCTTGTGGAAAACAGTGTATGTCAAACAGATCTGACTTAGTTACAAAGTGCCCAAAAGTTAGGATACGATTACTTCTGTCACTTAAATTTTGCCCTTTGTGTCTGTACTGTGCACCAAGTGAAGCAGGATTCCTGTGGGGGAAAATAATATGCAATCATGTAATTAATTAAAGGCTTACTCCTAATGACTTTATGCAAAGGGACAGAATTAAGGCTGCTTGAGGATATTTAAAATTGACATTTGCCTACTTTTTAACAGTTTACTCAGCAGCTTAAATGCTTCTTTTAATATAGACTATAAATGAAATTTCCCTTTAGAAAACAACAACAAAATCTTATATTTAGCTGTAATCACATCCCCATTAGATATCAGCAGCAATTTTTGCATTGTAAACCAAAGCACAGAGAAGTAGGAAATTTGTCTGAGTGGTTTCCCTTTACACATCATTCCTACTGTTACGATCTCAGAAACTCTAGCAGACTTTTAAATTAGCATAATTAGATTAGAAAAATGCTGATATTTTTAACTTTATATCACCATTTTTAACCAGATAGGCTGGGGAGAAAAAAAAAAAAAAAAAAAAAAAAAAAAGGGCAAGCAGTAATGAAGTCTCTGTGGTCTTCAGAGTCCCCGATTACTGCATAAGATAAAACTCCTTAATATGTTCTGTATTTTTAAAGGTGCATTCACTGACTATTTAAGCTGTTTAAGTTGCAATTAGTCCAAAACTACACTAAATTTGGATGCAAACTGATTGGGGAATGTAAAGGTGATGTACATTTCCTCAATGTTTCAGAGTCAAAACTTTGCAAATATGCATTAAATAATGGATACACATTATATACAGGTTAGTTTGGAAGTAGTAGTTGGATTCTATTCTACTACTATTCTATTCTGCTACACGGTTCAACAGTATTATTAAATTAATTCTAATTCCTTAGTTTTCACACTGACTGGAATTAAAAGGGACTGGCAGGAAGATGGGGATATTAACTGACTAAATCTGATATTGACACTCTTTTTGTGACAGCAGAGAATCTTGTGACACCATCTGTTGAATCGGTTTACAGAGAAAAGCCAAGGGCTAACACTAAAACTGCATTTACAGTAGCAAAGACCTGCAGTCTGAATTAGTCAAGAAGTGAAGGCAGTCTTTCCATTCTATAGCTGTTCTCCTAACTATTCAGCTTAGGCTACACCATTATTGATTTATTTAACTTCTGAAATGCAATTACTATGAACAGCTTAGGTAAAATGCAATTACTATGAACAACTTGGGTAAATTCCTAAGTTTTCATTCTGTTAAAAACATCCAAACTATCCTCACTCTGCAATGTACAGAGCATTCACTTTCACACTTATACTATGGGCTTGTTTCCCTTCTGCCTACATCTTTGAGGGTCATTTATAGCTATGATGATCTAAGATCTCTAGCTTGGAGGGTTTCATTTGTTTGTCCTGGAGCTCACAATTTTGGGCACATAAACAAATGCTAATGATATACAGCAGAAAAAGGACCTCTGAATTATGTTTTACTGCTTGTCCCTACTGAAATCAATAGGAGCTTTCCATCAATTTCAAAAAGGTTGGGGTTTTTGCTGCACTTCCATACATGAGTACGGCAGGACTCTGAATTGAAATGCTATGTCAATGTTCCTCATAAATTAGCCCAGCTTACAAGAAGTTTTTTTGAAAAAAGACATGTAGATAGAGCAACAATTTTTTGTTTCCCAAAAGTTTTGTGAGTATAAATAACATCATAAATAACTACTGTCATTCTGTCAGGGATATCACAGCACCAGAACTGGTTACATGCAGTGCGCTACAGTGGATGTTCAATGTGTAACGCAGCTAATACATTGCATAACAGCTGAAATTCATCCGATGAGGATGACAAGGAACCAAACATCTTCTAATAAGGTCTCACAGGGCTCTGTTTTCATAGACACAGCAAAGAGAAAATCTAAGTCCTCAGGCCTATAAGTAGACAAAAGCAAAAAAGTCTAAGATCAAAGTCAATATGAATCTGTCCAGTCGGTGTCCTAAATAACAAAGTATCAATAACACGGCTTTGGACTTACGGGCAAGATTGAAACCTTGGGGAAGTTATGCAGTGTCTCCCATTCCCTTCTCAGGTATTCAAGTGAACCCACAAACACAATGTGCTTGAGTTCATGGTAGTGAAAGTTGCTGGCTCGTAAAGGCATCACTAAATTTCTTAATCCAATCAAAGCAGATTTAACATCCCCAAATATGCAAACGACTACATGCCCACTTAAAACTGTCATCGCTGCTTCACTTCGAGTCTAAAAAAACATAAAACAAAAAAAAACAAAACAAAAAGACAAGGGAGAAATGAAACAAAGGGAAGCTTAAATCATATATTGAGTTTTAAAACCATGAAAACACAACTGTCAATACTCTTCATGCACAAAGCAGTGGTTTGATTCATTTTACCCTGATTTATCCCTCAGCAGAAGAAAAATGCACTCTTGCTTGCAAATCCTTCAGTATTCAAGAAGATATTGTACTAGATCAAATTGTAGTCCTGTGTATGTTTCTACACACATGGATTAAGATGGGTTACAATCAAAGTAGTACAGACTTACCTAAGAACAGAATTTGACTTAATATGCATTTAGTCGTGAGAATGATAACAGAAAGCAGAGGCAAAACATGCCTTAGATAATGAATCTCCCCTTGGGAATTTTTCAGAACCAGTTTGAAAAGGAAGAGGCAAATGCTCAATGGTCTTACCAGGAGTTCATGGTATTACACTTAGCCTGTGAATTGAGGACCATATTCTCTCAAACGTCTTATGACAACCTGTTACTATCCTGAGAAACAAAGAACAATCTACACTGATTACTTTAGGGTGGATGTCCACCATACTACATAAGGCTTCTCTCAGAAAGAAAAAAATAGAGTGCAAAATAGTGACCAAGGCTAACTTTTCATGCCAAGTGGACTTCCTGAGTTGAACATATAGAAGAAAAAAAGTCTCATGAAGAACATTTGAATGATGTTCAGAATTATCTTCTTGTCTCAGGGATAAGAATAAATTTTTGCACTAATTTCATCAGTGGTAACGTCAGCTCAGCAGGCACCTCAAACTCTAAGATGATTGAATAGTCATCAGAAAAAACTTATCTTCTGGAGCCAGACAGCATTATTGCACTGAATCAGGATGCTGCAGATACACTGGTACATTGCCAAGAATTTGTACAGTCAGTACTATTACACAGAAGTTTTTCCAATGAATAAAGCTAAGGCAATGGTAAACTGCAAAATTTCCCCTCACTTATCCACTCTATACATTCTTTTACTATATTTTGGAAGTATGGTAATGTGCAATGCAGATTACAAAACGTGGCAGATGTTTTCACCGTGTAAGAAGAATGGGAAGTCTGGTTAGAAGTTCTCTCACTAGCTAAAAAATACAAGAGCTTTCAATTTTTCTGTGGCAATTACCAAGAAAGCGGTCTCGGCCCTTCAAATAGCAGAATACAGGAGCAAAACTGAAGTGAAGCACATAAGCTGTCCCATGTCTTTGCCTATGGGTCTGGGAATACTCAGACTTTACAAGATAGAGACCAAGTCTTGAGAAAGAAATTATGAATGTCAGGTAGTCATGTACATTTTGCTATCAAAGAAAAGTTACTACCTGATACAGCTGAATCTCACATAGTCAAAAGAGATCTCGAGAAGAAACATTAATTCTTTTCTGACTGAGGCATTATCAAGTATCACAGAATCATGAATTGTCAGGGTTGGAAGGGACCTCAAGGATCATCTAGTTCCAACCCTCTGCCATAGGCAGGGACACCTCCCACTAGAACAGGTCACTCAAGGCCTCATCCAACGTGGCCTTGAACACCTCCAGGGAGGGAGCAACCACAACCTCCCTGAGCAACCTGTTCCAGTGTCTCACCACCTCTGTGGTGAAGAACTTCTTCCTAATGTCCAATTTAAACCTGCCCTCCTCTAGCTTGGATCCATTCCCCTAGTCCTAGCACTACATGACACCCTCACCAGCTTTCTTGTAGGCCCCCTTCAGACACCGGAAGGCCAAAATAAGGTCTCCTTGGAGCCTCCTCTTCTCCAAACTGAACAACCTCATAGGATCCTCATAGGATAGGTGCTCTAGTCCTCTGATCGTCCCTGTGGCCCTTTTCTGAACATGTTCCAGCACATCCGTATCTTTCTTGTAAGAGAGGTTCCAGAACGGGACACGGTACTTCAGGTGGGGGTCTCACAAGAATGGTGTAGAGGGGGAAGATCACTTCTCTCAACCTGCTGGCCACACTTCTCTTGATGCAACCCAGGATATGGATGGCTTTCCGGGCTGCATGTGTACACTGGCGGCTCGTATTGACCTTCTCATCGAGCAGCATCCCCAAGTCCTTTTCTTCAGAGCTGTTCTCAAGCCAGTCACTGCCCAGCCTATATTGGTGTCTGGGATTGGTCTGACCCAGATACAGGACCCTGCACTTGGCCTTATTGAACCTCATGAGGTTGGCATGGGGCCACCTCTCCAGCCTGTCAAGGTTCCTCTGGATGGCATCCCTTTCCTCCAGCATGTCTGGGACACCCCATCGTCTTCAGATTATGTAATAATTTGTACTTGTATGGTCTCAAAGGACAGCATTAAATTTGCATGAATATGTATATAGACATAAATTGCGGATTGTGAGTTTGAAAAGGTGTAGGGAAGCATTTTGTTAGCAGTGTCTTAATTGGTGATACTACATGAAACAGAAGAAACTTGGTCAGACTGTACAGATTCACAGGTCAGTAGAGGGAAAAACTGACATGGCACCACCAAGAGACGATAAACAAGGCACTTCACAGCACTTTTCAAAATGGGACATGTAAAAATTGTTGGCTAAGATGTGTTCAGAGCATGAAGGCAGATTTCTATCTCTAGTATAAAATGTTTTACAGTAGGGTTGCCACTCTTTGCCTGCTGAATACTTATAAATAGATACTATTTAAAGCTATTCAGCCAAACTCAGTCTCACAGCTCAGTCTCTAGAATTTACTTGCTTCACTGTTTAAACACCAATACTGCCATTCTTTTATTACAGAAAACCCTGAGGAAAACTGAAGACAAGCTTTTAACCCCTGATTGCTAGAGTAAAAACCAGAGCTGTCACTGTTGTCAGCTATGCCAAACTATAGTACAGGAAAATCTAAGAGAGCAGGCTCAGGAAAAGCTTTATGAAGTGTGACAATGTGAAGATCCACCAGGGAGTTCATTTCAAATATTATAAGTTTTGCATATAAGATCTGGAGTCAGTTTCTTGTTACCCTTAGGTATGAGTACATGAACACAAGTGGAACAAACTTTCACTGAGCAAAACAGAGTGTGATAGGCCTTCTAATTGTGTTTAATAACTTCAGTCAGTTTGATGGTTTCCCCAGTTAAAGAAACAAAACAACCATAGACTAGGCTCACTGCAACGTGCTAGGAAGGCAGAGTTGTAGTACTACTTATTCTGGCCTATGGGCATCTTGAAATGTTGGAAATTGAGAGAGAAGTTCTAAGAGAGCAAATTCACATCAATAAAGAAGAGATAATGCAAAGCAACACTTGCCTGTATAGAATCACTACTGCTTTGTGTGAAGAGATAAATGGGGTATGTAAACATTTAAATATATTCAATCTCATTTTTCTAATGATTTGAATTAAATACTCAAATTTCACCTTATGCAAAAGAAACTCTCTATTTTGAAGCATTTTTTATTGTTGCACTTGGAATACGAATTTATATAATAGTAATTCTTTAACCAAAATGCTAGCTTTGATTTCACCACACTGTTTCTGATTTCACTCTGCTGGGTTGAGCGATAGCAGAAATTAATTTATTAATCCATTAGACATCACTTCTACAATTCGAATACACCCTTTTTAAACAGAACTCATCATCAATACCTACCAAAATGACCTTTTCAATGTCCTTGGCTGGACACCAATGAAACATCCCTGTAGAGTCATATTTTTTCACATTGGCGTCCATATTGTCAATCTGCTCATTGCCAGGAATTAACAACGGGTCATGCCTGGGGACAAATAAATTAAGGACAACATAAGTGAAAAATATTATGAATTATGGATAAAAAGATATCCCAAGAGCTGTGTGTGAAGAGGGATAAGAGTTTTAAAAAAAAGGATATTTACACTTTAATATGCTTTCAATGCAGCACTTTTAAACTAAAACTGAAAAGAGAAAAAAACCCTTAAATTTTAGGTGCAGTTTTGAAGATTTTCTGTACTCTTTTTACACTGATAACCATTTAATTTTAAACAGGGCTTTCTGACACCACCACATCCATAATTTTTTTTTTTCTTTCCAGGCTCACCCTCTGAAATAAGTATCAGAGTTGCTATTAGCATCTGCAATGAAGTAGAAGGGATAGGAACAGAACCCCATGCTGACTGACTGGCATAACTATGGAAAGCCAATTACTTGCTTTTACCACATACAACTTCTGACGTGATGCTCTTCGCAGTAAAAGCTTTAACAGGCTGCACTTTAAATATTTTAGCAATTTGCCCAATCATATTTTGCTTTCCCAAACTGAAGCCCTTTAAAGATTCAACAGTATGTCATTTTAGAGCAGACTAACTAACAAATGCCAACATCTGGAATACATGATTTTAATACCAAACAACAATGTCCATTTTCTCTCATAACTACCTGTAATAACCTTCTAATAAAGTGTTTTTGCAGCAAAGATTTTAAAGAAGAAGGCTTCTCAAAGGAGAAGCAAATAAAAGATGTTATTATTTAGGCACAGACATATCAAGTTCTTGATATACTAAAACCAAACGCTAAGCAAAGCACTAAGTGACTCCAACACTCTCACATGCTAGTGAGGACCCATAAGTGATTTCATTGTACATTAGCATTAGAACAAGGACCCTGTCTACATAATATGGAGTAAATTCATCTTAAGATCTTGAATTCCAGGACGGAACAGAGTTTTGTCTAGCAAAATTACAGTCTTAAGATTTTCTCCTGAATGCTTGAAATATTCTGATACAGAATTTTAACCTTTAAAAGAAGAAAATATTTACAATTTAGGAATATGCTAAGTACTCTGAGACAGATAGGCGTATTTAAAGTAGTTTGCCTTTTGAAGCCTGCTAAAGAAATGTTCATATTGGCTGAACAATCAAAACTGGAAGATTTGCTGCTTTTAAAGCATATGAGGCAATTTTATGAACCTCCTTTGTGCGTGCCTACTAAAGAGGGAGAAAGTTTTGAACACTGTGTATGATACAGGTTAATTTACCTTGCATACAATATGATAAATTACCATGCTTAAAACATTTATGCTTGCATGCATAATCTCTAATCAGGTATAATCTCTAATTACATCAGAGTGATTAATTTGTGTAATTTTATAGTCACTGATTATTTATCCATTTAGATCAGTGGAAAAATGCTCATTCATTTCACTCAAACAGGGTCAACTCCACAGAAAGTGCCTTACAAGAACTTGAGAAACTATTAATGCAATGTTCCATTTAAATCAGAATGTTTTGGTGCTTTTAGAAAATGTAATACACTATGTGGAAAAGTCATAAATCAGACTCATCTGGAAGCAGAAATGCTATGTTTTCAAAGTTTTTTACCTTCACTCCACAGAGACATTCAGTGCATTTCAGTATCAGCCCACTGGCGGCAGTCTCTAAGGAACAACCTGCAGTCTTTGAGCCTTCCCCACGTTTAATAATGAAATGTGCTCCCTCCCACCAGGTGACTTGATGCCAAAGGGGTTTGTTGTAGGATTTTGGTTGGGGTTTTTTGTGTTTATTTATTTATTTCTAGAAAAATATACAGACTCTGCATTCTCTTACTCTGTTCATCAGTGAGCTACAGCCATGACAGTTTTGGTTGAGACCTAATTGTTTATGTTGTTCCTAAGACATTCCTTGCTGTTCATAGTTACATGTGGTACTGTAAGGTCTACAACCATGGGTAGGATTTCATTTGAAGGTTGTACTTATGTTGAGACATTCAGAGGTGTTCTGCCCTAGCTATTTCCTCATAGCTAACATATGTGTTAGCTCTATGTTTCGAAATAAAATTTGCCAAAAGGTCAGGAATCTCCAGGGGAAGATTCACTGAGATATGTTTTACTCTCTCTTGGTTTTGTTTGTTTGTTTTTTTCCCAAAACTTTCACAAGACATTCCTCCATGAGCTTTCCTAGCTGATCACTGAAACGAAAGTGAAGTTCACTGATCCCCTTTCAAAAATCAGATATACACAGGAAGAAATTAGAAACTTTCTTTTATCCCTTTCCCTTCACCAGAGAAACTATAATAAATCAACTTGTAAAAAATGCTATGTTTTAATTTCCTAATTAGTTTCTTTTTGCTCTTAGATTTAAACTAAATAGATCATCTGAAGCTTTCACACAAATGAGTATTTAGCAATACTCTAATTTTAGTCAGAAAAATTATAACAAAGTTGGTGATCACAGATATCTGACAATAAATTTTGGTCAATTGCCATGAGGCCTGAGGTAATTTTCAGTGTGTGAGTGCTTAAAGTGCTTCACACTCTAAGCATAGTTCTCTTTTGGGTAACTCCTTTTGTGTCCTAAAAAGGAGTATTCAAAGTAGCTTGTGCCAAGAATTTATTAGAAATTTACCTCAATACTGTATTTTCTAGTCATCTTAGGTTTAAAGAGACCAGTGCTACAGAAGGGATGAAGAATGCGAATCATCACATGCAACTTCCTATTGAAGCTTTAGGTAACAATATGTAATTTAAAAAATGTTATTCAATTTTATTTTAAATCGATACATGCAGTTATTTGTGATATGACAAACTGTTCAGATCCTCTGCTTCACTGCTTCAAATACATCAAGTGGGAGCCTGGAAAGAAGCAAATAAGATGGGACACACAACAACTATGCTAGCAGGTACTATTGTACCGCTTTTACTCCAGGAGAATGGATTACTGCTTGAGAAGAGAACTGTAATAAGACTAGCCACATTTTGTGTTTCAGAATCTGTGGGCTTTTACACGTAAGTGTGCTTACTAAATTTAAATCTTTTGGGATAAGCTATTATCTTGATCTCTCTTTAACCAATGATTTTGCAATCTTAGTAGAGTGATTCCTGAAGATGTCTACAAAGGTTGAAAACTGTTTACTGCTAAGGTCGAACTTTCTCCTCAAATGTTAGAAGACACACCGGCTTATGCACTTAAAAACTGAATTGATCTTTGGAGTTTGTTTGGGTTTTTTTTAATAAAAACGTGGTCATTTTATGAAGTAATGCAGCAATAAAATAGTATTAGTCCTTTGGACATAAACACTCTAGTTAAACTGATGATCTAATCCTGTTTTGCAAACAGTAAAAATTAATTAAGACAGACAGACAGAGGCCAAGGCTGTCAAATCTGCCTAAGGGGTTTGGATACCCTCTTCCCATTAAAATTTATATTACACAAAGCACTACAGTGCTTGCCCTTACAGCTACATCATGGCCTGAACATTTCTCAAGCTTCTCTGCCCCTCTCACCCTTGAAGATGGCCCTGTCATGCCATGCTTGAGTCACATTAGAAGGTTACTATAGAAATGCTTGTATTAGTGCTGCAGCTATGATGTTTTCCAGGGGTGTAAAGTCATCTACTTGAAAAAATCAAATTATAGGAATAAAATCACCTCTAATCAATTAAAATCCATAGTGTTTGTTTTAATTGAGATGCTGGTTCTTACGGCTTGCAATTACCAAAGCATTTGGTCACTGGGGCTAGTAAAAGACATGTGTGGAAGAAAGCATAACCTCAGTTTAAAAACAGCTTCTCTGGTTCTTATGGCAGATATTAAACACGCATGACTTAAAATGAAGAGCAAAATACCATCTTTTCAAGGTTCTGAAGAGCATATAATGCCACTTATGATCAATTAAACTTGAAAACGACACTAAATGCCATGCTACAGCCGCAGCCCCAAAAAGTATGCCTGGAAGACAACAGCCTAAAGCAAAACTGTAAATCCCACTTCCAGCAAACCTATTGCAAGGAAATCAACATTACATTTTAAAGAGCACTGTTTTCCTAGCACATACTTTAAGTACTTCACATTTATTTACTTAAGAGTTTTTTGAATCTGAAACTTTTGAGTAATGACTGGGGATGGACAAAACTGAAAAGACCATCTGGGGCCAAATGTCTGCCTTATTAAGTGACTGTTGTTTAGTGTACCCTTGTATTCTGTCACTTTTGTCTTAACCTTCTTGCTATCATCATATGTAATTGAGAATTAGAGCAATACACCCTCATTATCTGAAGTGGAATTGCACCATATGTTGAACACTGGGAACGAGAATACTGTGTATGACCAATGGGGGCCCCGGAGTTTGAAAATAATACTCTCTTTCTGAAAATGGTATTCTGCCCTCCAATAAATTAACTTTATATAAAACCAATTGCAAAATATCCATGGGAACACCACCACTTGTCTTTAAGGCACGTTTAAGTCTGTGATTATGTCTTTCTCAGGTAGATTTTGCAACAAAGAGATGTTTAGCAGTTTCCTGCTCAAGACACAGAGTCTCGAAACTCACCTTGTGTGTAGATCAGGAACTTTGAGTCTTTGTACCTGGATGTGTGTTTGTAAGCGTATGCACACACATATTTAATTTTAGGAAGAAGGGAGTGGGTTGCTGAAGGTGAGATAGGAATTGAAGGCATGCTAGAGAATGTCTCATGCCTTTGAAATTTCTCCTACAACTACCCTAACAAATTGTGGCAATTAACATGCTGTTAGTGTTAGACGTATGCAGCCAGTGCAGGTGCTAATAATTGAAAAAGCATTTAGAGCTTTTACACCCTGGTTGAATATTTCATGATGTGCTGCATGTTTCACTATTTACTCAGTGGGCCTCTGTCACTTCAATCTTCTTTGACTGCTTTGACTGGTGCTATAAAGCTCAACCAAGATAGAGTGACGGCTTGTCACAGGCGAACTCCACTGACTCCAGAAGCTCTCTGGGACTAGCTGTGAAGGTTGTCACGACATTCTGATGGAATTCAGCAAATGTTTTGTGACTAATACACCCAACATTTGTCGGCTACCATTAGCCATTCCCTGTGACCCTCTGCAGTCTTTGTGGATTGCATTAAGTCGTAATGAGAATTTGTTGCCTATGTGTGTTACACTAATGACACTCTTACTCATCTTTCCTTTCACAGGTTAATCAGCAATGAAATTTGTAAAGATTCAGTGCACAGATGCGCTGGGCTTTAGAGACAAAAATGCAGTGCCACAAGTGAGAGAAAACATGCAGGTTACAGTTAAGTATTTTCATTGTCATATACAGAAGCTATCCTAATTTTGGTCCACACTGTCTGACTTTTCCCCTAAATCTACAAAGGAAAATACATCTAATATAGTGGCTGGTACCTAGCACCCTGTGCTAGCTTGTGGGCTGAACTACAATGCTAAGAATACTAACAATTCTCCTTCCTTCCCTCTTGCTCTGCTCAGATGTTACTGAAGTTGTTTTTATTAGAAAGCCTTAGTAAGAGTTCATGTTAATTTATCAAGACTACTAAGGACACTGATACAGAGCTGCTGACTGTAAGAATCTTGCTTATGAAAGTATCTTTCTTATGAAAGTCAGGACATGCTCAGAGTATGCTTATGAAGTATGGGTTGGGTTGGGTTGGGTTGAAGTATGGGTTGGGTTGGACTTGATGATCTTTGAGGTCTCTTCCAACCTTGCTATACTGTGATACTGTGATACTGTGAATCCTCTCACACAGAAAAGCAACGAAATAGTTAAGTTTCAGAATTTTTATATAAGCAATTTAGTAAGAGACAGACAAGGCATGCAGCCAATGTATCTTCCAGTTTTAATATTTCCTATTTATATCTACCCAAGCTGCAGAACCAGCAAAATTTGAGGGATAGGGGGATGTATCTGGAAAAAAAAAATGTAAAAAAATAAACCCACAGTTAAGTGGCATCATAAAATACAGGACTGTTTTTTGCCGCTTAAATGAAGTGTGTAACCTTTGTTCCTTATGATAAAAGCTACCACTTATGCAAATCAAAGTTTGTAAGAATTTACCATTTTCTTTAAATCCAGAGATTTTCTCTTTTTCTCACTTTGATATGATTGGACCTTGTTAACCTGAACTTTATAAAAAAGCCTGTTGATTTTTAATGCTGGAAAATTACTCTTTTGTTTCCTGACACTGTTTCACTTCGAGAACACTTATGGGAGGTTTCACATTACTCTAAAACCCAAAACCTGATATAATTCCTATTCCCATGGTTTGTAACACAATTACCAATGGTAGCAAAAGTCAGCGGCCTAACATTCCTATCATTGAAACCATTTCACTCTATAACCTTGCTAAGAACAGGCCTAAGATAACATAATGATTGCTGAGCTACTCTTGCAGCTCATGTTGGTTGTAGTGAACTTGTAAAACAATCAGGAAGTGAAATGTGTTATTAAATACCTGCTGTGTTGCAGCTTAGTTATCATTGCATATTAGCACTCTGTAAAGTCAGCCTCACAAATCCTTAACAAAGGATGTAATGTGATGGCAACCTCCGAGGCTGAGTGATATAAATAAAACCCCATTATTAGAGTTAATCAGTGAGCTTTCACCTCTTCAAGCCTTACTTTTATGCCTTGTTTATGGGAGTCATGGAAAATGATCAGATTGAACTTACTTCACCAGTTTTTGCTTGAGAAATGTGCCCCTCTAGAACTTTCTGGTTCCTATGAGAAAGCTCACAGTTTCAGCTAACAGAAGAGCAGCACAACAATGGTAGAGGCAATACAAATTCACCGTGAGTAGCAGGAGCAGAAATGTGTGTGCACGTACACACACATTGAGTGTATGTAGCTGAGTGGGCAGATGAAGAGATAAATGTGCACAGTCACTGTTCGCATACAAAGAATATTATACACAACTTCAGGAAAAAAAAGGACAGGAGGTTTTCCCCTCAACTTCAGAAAAACAATCTCATTAGGTTTCTGGAAACATGTGCCAAAAAGCTCACTTTTTCCCACGTCACTTAGCTGGGTCTTGATAGTCTCTGCGCAAGCTTTATCGTTTGGTCAGGAATTATTTTAGATCCTTGATCAAGGAAAATCCTCGGGCTTACAAAATTCTCCTTGGCAACACACTGAAAACCCAGCATCCTCTGATGCCTCTGATTCTTATGTGATCAGGGACACTAATGATAATGACCCTCTGCTGAGTATGCTACTTGTCTAGAGGCCTATGTCAACTACACCGCTACATTCAGAGTGGACAGGGACAAACTATTTGTTTGCTCTTCAGGCCCCTTGGGCCCTGTCATATGCTATTTGTTCTTGCATTAAGAGGTAGTTTGACTCAGCTGGGCTGACATTTCCTTCAAGTCAGTGTATTCCACTCATGCAGTAGCAGCTACTAGAGCAGTAAGTGCAGACTTGAGCCCCAGCAACAATCCTTTTAAGTGGCTTTTTTGATTCATATCCAGGGCTTTTCACATTTTTACTGGTCATTCTGGAATCCAAAATGACACCTTTTATTTTTTCAAGCTAGCTTTGCTTTTTAATATTCAGGCAACATACCCACCTTATTTTTAGCATGGCTGTTTGTCAATAACATGCAGCAAAACCTGTGCCTGTAAGATGATGAACAAGTGATCTGATAGCACTGCATGACACCAGAGACACCAAATGGTTCTACTTTTCTTCTCCATGAAGGAGGAGACCTGACATGTGATTACTCTCTTACTTACAGCTTTACTTCCTTTTCTTTCCACTTGCTATTTAAATTTTACTTCTTATTGTAAGAGATGCCCTTCTGTTCACATCTCCACAGGAGAAGGATCCATTTTTTTTTTTCCTGTTGGAGTTTCAGTAATTTTTAAATAATATCCGTGTCCTTGTGGGACAGAATTTTGTTGCTGTAAACTAGATAGAAATAACCATAACAATGTAGAGCATTTTTCTAGTTAATTTGCATTTGTAGCTATAGTTGGAATTGGAAGGATTAATTTTTGATTGACTGGATTCTTCTGTGTTGCATCAGTGTGATTCAGCTCATGTAATTTGATGTGATTCAGGATTCAGTTAGAATAGTGACTTTATAATGGTGAATCTAGACCATTTGCATACAAAGAACATTTCTATGCCTATCATCTATTTATTCAGCTAGTAGTTTATTGACATTTAGAGACAATAACATCAAAAAGATGACACTGAAAAGATGCCTTCTATCTGTGCATCCGGATCATATTTGGTAATACAATTTCAACTTATGTGTGAGTAAATCTCAAAAATTCCCACTTTCTGAGCATGTCTAAATAAGCAACTTCCAACCTTCTGTCAAGATGTCCCAGGGAATCCCTAAGATATAGCTTCTATTCTCTGTTCTACTCCAGCCATAAAGTTTTATCTCATGGTTTAAAACCTCTTCCTTGATTTGCCCCTACCATCAGGGAAATCTAAAATCTATAGAGCATTTTCAACACTACCTTAACTATAGGGCTGCTCAGAGCTGAAGTCACAGCTCTGATTACGATTTACAAATTAACTTTTCACATATTCCTCCTTTGCATGATCCAGACTTTTTGTTCTCCAGGTCCTCTCTAGATTCAGGACCATAGCTGAACAAAAGTCTGCAAAGTAGCCAGCTGTTTCTGTGGGAGGGACAGGGGTGAAGATGGCTTTGAAAAGAAGCTTTTAAAGTAAATTTAAGAAAAATATTGCAAAGATAAATATCAGCTACAGACATGACAGTGCTTTAGCTGATTTACCTCTTGTGCACTTTTAGCTGACATACACTAAAGATTTCTGGGCAGGAAAGCAAGTACCTGTCACTTCAGGTAATTTACAAGGATACAAAATAGCAGATAATACAGCCCACCTTTGTTTATCTGAAAGGAGAAAAGCGTTTGGCCATTACACACAAAGCTTAACAGAGCTCTTTTCTGATTCAATCCACTTTGTCTTATTTAGCACCCTGAACTAAAGTTTAGTCAGTGTAGATAAAGAGTAAGACAAAGAGACAGTTTGGTCTGGGGAGGGGCTGAGGGTGCCAACACAGAGATGGTGAATAAATTTAGCAGCAAGGGTGAAGAGGAAGAAAACAATGTCTGGATTTGGAAGCCTGGCAAGTTCTCCAGTCGCTGCTCGACCTGTGTTTAGCAATTCTGATGTGCTACTGAGCAGACAGCTCAGGCTCAGGATGACTACTCTCCCTCAGTCCCTCTTCAGCAGGCAATGAAAGCAGGCTCTACTTTGAAAATCTTCCCCCATCATGCAAACTGACACAGGCATGCTTTTCAAAAACCCACAGCCAATCTGTTGATCATTACTTATTTACAAAGGCCTTCGGGCAGAAAGTCCTGTAAAAACCATACTTGATACAGTATACACTAGCTTTTTCTGCTTGTGGAAAAAAGTACCCCTAAGGCTACCTCAAACCATCACTTTCTATTGCACATAAAATGTACCATGTAACACTAAAGTATTTAATATATATGGTATAATATATCTACAGGAAAGGCATTTGTGTAGAAGTATGTTACCCTGTATTTGGTAATTTGATGTTTTGCTGAAGGCTATGACTTGAAAAAGCCTGCACCTAGTACAGAGGACCTGTCATCTCAGTACCCAAGAGCCAATAGAATAAAGAAGTACCCTTAAGCAGCAAAACTTTGACACAGCTTTGAAGCATATGAAAACAGTATAACTCCCCAGAATTATTATTACTCAAGATCAAAGAAATGAGGCATACTTTACATAGCAAACAGGGACAGTGTGCTCAGCTCCAAATGTTTCAGCTCTTTCTTTTTCTCTCTCCCTCTCTTTATTTCCACTTCCCCAAAATTAAGACTTGGTTATGGGGGGGAGTCTGTTTAAAACTGTAAGTGGCTAAAACTACTAGCACCGGATAAGAAGACTGTCCAAAGGTAAGTAAATTGAAAACAATGCTAGAATGACAACTGGCACCATAAAAATGAGAACTCAGCTTCCCAGGATGTTCGAATTATTCTTCCTCGTGAACTGTAAACAAGCATGCAAATCACTGTCATATGGGCAAAACTGAGCTAACAGGAAGGCAGAGAACTTTTAATGACACATTTAAGAGAAATAGATGGTCAATAGGAAAAAAAAAAATCCACATCTGGGTTTATTTTCCTGTGTGAATCAATCTCAATTCTGGTTCTGCAGTCTAAACAGAGATGAAGATGACTAGTAGAAGTTACATCCTATATTGTGGTAACAATAATCAAACGTGGATGCTTCTGTAACTGGTCAAAGAAAATTTCAGTCTAGTTACTGAAATACAGACAGGAATATTAACTAGCTGTATCCAGAACAATTAAAGAACAAAATCATTGTCAACAACAAAGTCATAAGCAGGTTTATATAAGGAAGGAACTATACGTTCATATTACTTTTTTTCACTTAACCTCTGTGAATGCAGAGCAGTTAACAGTTATACACTCAAACCCAAACCACATAAACGTTTCTGTTTACATATGTAAATAAGCTTACATTTTTCTGTGCATACATATACATGCACTGGGAAATCTCTGCTGTGGCATTTAGTTCTGGATACAATTATGGACCAAGATTTTAGCCTAGGAATTTTCAATTTCCAAAACCAGAGCAGAAACAGCCTCCTTGCAGAAAACTCCATGTCTATGATCTGACTATGTTCTGACTCACTTCAGCAAGCAAAAGGTGAAGCACAGTGAGACAGAATGCAAATGTGATATTATTTTAATAGATTCCAATTTCTTGATGCAGTTAACAGTTTTAACAAATCTCTTAGAGGTAATCTCTCCTATGGAAGGAAACTACATAATTATACAAATGCATACTGGTGTAAAATAATGTGTACGTAGCAACAGGGGGAAAAGATCACTAACAAGATGATATTTTTATCATCCACTTTTAGAGTATATACTTCCCCCTTAAAAATCCCTGTATTTCATAATTAATGTGCTTTTAGCCTGAGTAAAACTGCATTAGTTTTGAACTTTGCTTTGGCAAGTACATAGATTATTAGACTTTTTTATCAGTCTAAATCAATTAACAGAAATTTGATTTCAATCGACAGGATAAAAGGAAGGTAATATTCAGGTTCATTTTTGATTGTGATGATACATCTCACATATGGCCTTAAGTACAGAAAACAGTACTCAGAGGGAATCCAACAAAAAGAGAATTGCCTGAGGCAAACTAACCACATGAGTTCCCCTGATTGGTTAGTGCTATCATTAGTGCCACTGCTGTTTAAGAACTACACACGGACAGGACAGGGTGACAGCTAAGACTTTAAAGCCTATGTATTTTTCAAACAGCTTTTCAAACTGTTTTTCATGACAGAATTTTTTTCAGCTCTATCATTAACTGCTGACAAGCTGACAGAATAAATACTTCAGCCTTTCAGAAACCATCTAACAATCTTTTTTTCCATCCCCTCCCCTTATTTTTGATGTAGGGGGAGGAGAGGAGGAAGGAAGGAAGAAAGGAGATGAAGATATGAGTTTCTAACAGACTTACCTCATCAGTTTGGGTGAAGAGTTGGGTGAATTTCGCATGCCTCCGTTTCGCTGCTTTTTTTTGGGTGATAGTGTCGACGGCTGCTCATCTTCAACTGGAAATACAAGGAACTCATGAGATTAAGTACTGCTCTAAGTGCAATATGAAGTACAAGTGAAGTACCAAAGAACACACACTCTATGTTCATTCACGCACTGATACTTCATTGCTAACATAGGCCCAACAGTAATAAAAATCAAATACAAGTTAGTTGAAGAGATTGGTTTGAAGGAGAAGCAGGGAAGAACACCGGGGTTTGAACACAGGCGTTCAAATTGGGTTCATACTTCAAAAACAAAGGAGAGGGAACCGCATTTCGGTTATTCTTAAGAGTTATTTTCAGTTAAACTGTGCTACAGAAAAGTAGAATTAGTGCTCTGCTATATTCCCAGAAAGATAATGTACTATTTGCAATACCAACATAACAGCTGCCAGCCTGCTTTTGCTAATGAACCAGACACCAGTTGGTTCTTGCTCCTCACATGCCAAACAACAGAGTCTTCATGAAGAGATGTAAAATATTCAATGCCTTGATGTTCAATGATTCAGTTAGTTGGGAACGTGAATGCAGCCTGCCATTGTGCACAGATCTCCAGCACAAGTCAGACTTCATCGTTCTACCCTTCTCACAAAAGGGAATTTTAACAGGAGTGAACAGAATGAGGTTAAATGGAAGTGGGAAGACAATACCTGTATAACATAGGATGCATGTGTTATGCAATCTTTTAACGAGGATGAGGTGCAGTTTCAATGACAGATCAATTTCCAAAGGTAAAATCATTTACGGTTTTGCCAATCATGAACTACTAGCAGACAACCTGCATCACAATATGTACTGTTTAAACAAGGGCAGCTTCCTAATAACTCCTCTGTAAGAGTTAATCATCATCTTTACTGTTTCAAGATTGTTACAGCACTTGATAATCTGTGCATAAAGTTTACATGTGCTATCAAAGGGAATTATCTTATGCCTGTTCTCACAAATTCACACTAACGCTGAATTATTCTAATAAAAAGAAGAAAAAATAATGGATTTTCCCATCCTATTGTTATCTGAAAAATTAACTAGAAGATAATATAACTGATGCCTAGGAAGCTGTTACTTTATGGCTAAAAGGAAAGAGATTAGTAGCAGAAGTAGCTATATTAAAAAGAGCTTAATACACATTAGGAGTGCACAAGCAGAGGCTGGAAAAAAAAAATCTAATTGCAATGAGCTACATAGGAACAACCACAAAACCTGGATATATTTCATCTGGCACAGTCTCATCTGGGAAGAAAATAAGCAATATCCTTCTTCTATAACCCTCTTCTGACACTTTTTTATTACAGACTGGATTATAGCCTGTCATGTCTGCCTGTTTGCCCAAGTCTGCTATGGAACTTCATTTTGTCTTGGTCAAGACCAAAGGACTGGACTCTGAAAGGACAGATGTGCTGTCTTTTAAAATGACCTGGCATCACCTAACACATCAATGGAATTGAAACAAAAGGAAACACTGTCCCTCTCCCCACCCCCCAAAAAAAAAAAAAAAAGAAAAAAAAATCTAACTCCAGAATAGATGCCCCAAAGCATGGTAATTCTTAGATCAGAGCAATGACTGTCTAACAAGGATTCACTAAACTTCTTTTCTTCTCAGGCAGCATCACCAAAGAAAAAGCCACTTCGTTATCATTCAACATTCCTTTTTTTTTCCAAGTCAGAGTCCTACAGTGGAAATGCTTATTGATGATTAGTCAAGTACCATTCCTTGTTTGGCTGAAAATTCTCAAAAACACAAACTGATTGTTTTCTTTCTTTAACAGTATATTTGGATTAAACTAGATCACTTCAGTATTTAGCTGTTTGTAACATGAAGTGAATATGCATAGAATTATTTTCTTAGTAATATATTTCTATTTCCAATTCTAAGAAAAAGCAGAACACCCTCTGCAAATCACTTTCTTGGAAATGGCCTAGTCTTATTTTAAACTTGTCTATCAAAAAGTTATTTGCATACTATTCCACACAAACAATAGGCTGCTTTCAAGACATACAGTGTGCTCTCTTGTTCTTTATAGGATATAAATACTCAGCTCCAATCTGTAAATCCACCACATAAAAGATCAAAGGAACAAGAAGCATGCAAAAATTTGACATCCAGAAACTGGCTACAACTGATATGTTTTGCTCTCTTGGTAGTAATAATTCTAAATTTCACTCAATTTATTCTGCTACCATGAGGCTACAGAATATTTGTCAAGAGATTCAGTGTTGTACTAGAAGTCAAATGTATTGTTATACTATTTTAACAGTTTAAGGGAGATATATAACCATTAGGACCACCTGCAAAATCTTAACATTAACACAAGTCAACTGTAGACCACATTACAGCCAGAAATATTTCTATGAATAGTAAACACTATTAAAATATGCTACTTTTCCAAGTTTTCAGCTATCTAATAAAACTACTGTTTGATCCTTCTAAATACTGAAAGGTAGCACAATAAGGACCTTTTGTACTATATGGTGCAATATTTTTGCTCTCCAGTCCTACCAGGTGGTGGTACACTGATGGTCAATTAAAAACCCAAAGCCTTACTAGTAATCACCCAGAATAACTACTTCTAGAACTAGATTTATAACAGTCTGCACTTATTTTTGATATTGTATTTATAATAAATAAGGCATGTGCTTGTCATATTCAAACTATGCTTCGAAAGTCTGTGACTCATTAGTTAATACCTGTTAGAACAAATCCTTCTATGGGATCTCAATTTGGTGCTAATGCAATGCTTTGCTTAAGCAAGAGGGGCATTTATTATGACTGCAGCAATAAAAGGTGATCTATCTTAATTATATCACATTCAAAGATTTTGTTTTACAGTGAGATCTGTGAGCAGATTTTACAGGGAACCTGCAACTTAGAAACACAGCTCCCTAAGAATGAGAGAAGGGAATCCATGAAGCTGAAATATGTGAATGGTATATAATGGACACCATTACTTATGGCTTTGTTCCCAAAACTTGTTGCAACAGTAAATCACAAGTGGTTTCTTAATAGTAAGTAGGACGTAAAACATACTTAATTCTTGTCCTTCAGATATTCTTATCAACTTCCTGCATATTTAAAGAAATAGATCTAGCAAAATTTTTAGTAAAGTCATAAAATATCATTTTAGTTTCATGGTTCCTGTGCCTGCATTAATTTAAAAAGGAGTCTTAAATTTGCTTGTTCTTATGAAAGACAACTGTATTTGAATAATGACTTGTGGTATATGGCAACTCAGCTCTAAAGCTGTATGTTTGACCTAGTGCTTCTGTTTAGTATTTTTTTATCTCTTTATGCTACAGGTTTTGTATTAAAATACAGTAATATAATATCATGCAGACTTTATCAGCTTTCATAAAAATTGCAGGTAAGTTCAAGAACTGGACACAGAATTTTATAGAATTGAACTTAATGCAGCTTCTGAATTATAAAATAATTCCAAGACCTTGTTTGCACATCCCTAAGTATAACACTTAATGTACTGTTGTAACAACCCAGTGCTCACTTGTCTAATAGGCAGAGAATCTAATAGTTTTGCAGTTCAGGAAGACTCTGTGCTAGAAAAACGTCAGGCGAGTCTAACAAGGCTTCAGATGCTCCAGTTTATGTCGGAGTTTAATTTAAAGTTACATTGATCTTTTAATATGTTTGCTTATTCTTGAGTAAAGAGAATTCATTATTTCAATGACATAACCTCCAGACTATGTTCCATGAATTGATTTAAGACGTGCTGATAATTTTTACAGCCTTAAAGTGGAACTGAACATCTGTAACAACGTATTACTTGACTTTTATCCTCATTTCGTTTCTTAAACAAAATAAAGGAAATGTCTTTCTGAGGCAGTGGACAAGTCATAACTTTTTTCTTTATTATTTTGTTACTATTTTTTTTTAAATAAATCTGTCTCCTTCACTGCCTCTCCCATGTCACCAGAACAGTTTACAGATACTGCTCTTTGGACCAGAAATTGGAAATAACATTTACGTTACTGAACATCACACAAGCGGGAATGCCTGGTAAACTCCTTCTGCCTAGCATGTAAACCCTTCAGAGCAAATAAGCCATATGAAGGTAAAGCACAAACCACCCAGAAACATTAGTTGACTAGCTATCTCAATTAACTTATTAATGGCCACATCTAGAGAAACCCACATCTGTAAGCACTTAAGAGAGCATTAGTAATGTCATAGTCAGATTGAAAACAGACTGCAAAACCATGCACAAACCAATCTGTATCGCCTTATGCATCCAACTACGGGGCTACCTACGGAGATCTTGGTTCAACCCAGGCTTTTGGGAGTGGTAGTGGTATTTTACAGGCAAGCTGAGTGCCCTTTGCAATCTACAGTACGTAGATTTTCCTTGTTCAACAGAACTCTCTGAGTTAAGTTGCAGCAGCGAGGGGTTGTTGGGTAGGAAGAGGCTCCCTTTACGGTTATTAACAAGTGGAACAGGTTCCAGGATTCCTTCAGTGGACTTGGCACCAACCAGTGCATTAGTAGTTGCATTCTTGAATTGATCTGAACATTTTGGATAACTTGATCTAGCTGCATTCTTTACTTCTAAATAATAAGAAAAAATGTAAATTAATGTCTTAGTATTAAAAATTATTTCCAACCACAGGCATTAATCAATTTTGACATTATATGGAATTGCAGAATTTAAAGCTCAAAGTATAGGTTTCTACAGCTGAAATAAAGGTTTATACCTGCAGCTTTCTAAAGATATTTTTTTTAAATGGTTTTTTATAAAAGAATACTTATAAAAGGATTATTCCACAATATTATCATCTTTAACCAATAATCCCATCCTAGGGTAAGTGTGTCTGAGGCAACACTTATTTCCCACATGTTGATAAAGGCTTTGAGATTTACTTGCTGTGGAAGATGTTTATTCCTTTGAATCTACTGAAAATGACAGGGGAGGTAGAGCACTCTGCAGCTATTAAAATAAATAAGGAACCATAGAAAAAAGTCAGGTCAACACTTCCAAATTGTGCAAACATACTTTTGGAACTAAACTGATGTTTTGAAACCTACATAAAAATTGTTGGGTATTCAGAAGAGCCAAATACTGTACATTTCAGAGGTCACACATAGCACCTCAAAACAAAAAGCTCATAAATTTATACTTCTTAAATATGGGTTTAACTTGAAAATGTGGTTCTTAGTCTTCCATATCTAATAAAGCAAATTAAACAAACAAAAAAGCCATATTAATATCTCTAATAAATGTCATCCTCTGTAAATAACATTAAAACATTCTGTTGGCAAAAATATGCAGTAATAATCTTCTCCTAATGAATATATTGTAGAAAATGAAGTATATTATTGAGTCACTAAGATCTCATGAGGTGAGGAGGTTAGGTAGTAGTTTATGGACTGAAAATCTTGCAGCATTATTTACATGCATTTCGATGGCCTTAAGGTTTCCATGACGAAGTTCAAGTAGACAGTAGCTCCCAATTATTTGAGGAGACTGGCACGGTTTTTGGCATCTTAGTCTAATTTACCATCAGCTAGAAGCACTACCTGGTGGTCAGGAAGAGAGTTAAATAGTATCCAGGTTTGCCATTGGTGTTTAAGCATAAAATCTGTTTTTCTCACAAAAAAAGGTGATAATACTTGAATCACACAAGTAACTTGAATACGCTTTTTAAACAGGTTCAACTATTTGGTGACAAAGTATCCATTCCCATCCAAAGATATCTAAATTGATGCCTTATTACTGCCACTTTGAGGTGCATAATGAAACACTGAGAACAGAACCAGAGTTATTCTGCTTTTTGCTAATAGTAGTAACATGTAAAGTGTAATGTTAATAACACAAACCCATGAGAGTTCACACAGACTTTAAATCACTGGAGGTTGGCATATACTGTGGATTAGCAAAACTGTCACAAAAAAGTTGTGCATCATATTAAGTACTAAAAAATTACCAATCTTACCTCAGAGTTACTGGGGTTTTGTCAAATCTTGTACTTCTATCTTTTATATTCTTCCAGTGAAACAATTTTCAGGTGATATATCTGCAGAGACCTATCTCCCTACACAAGTCACCAGTCAAGCATGCATTTAAACACTTTGTAGTTTAAAAAGAGAACGGAATGAATGCATTTCAGACAGTAATATTGGAAATAATCTTTATAGATTTATATGTTTGCATCAAAGTATCTTCATAGGCAATGGTAGAAGACAAAAATCTACTAATAATGCTTATTCATCCTCCAATCAAGTGGGTTAAGAAACATCAAAATCTTTTTACAGTTTCTTCTGGAGATGGTTTCAGATACAAGTCCTGACTATTAAGCACTAAACTTCTGTAACTTTTATGTCTTATGGCACATTGCATGCAGACATAAGCAAGCCTTCCCCAGATTCTGTGCTTGCTGTGGCATAGCATGAGCCAGAACTAAAGTACCTTGTCTTTTGTTATGGCTTATTAGCTTGAGCTTAGCATCATATTTAATAGTATCACATGATCCTGTTCAGGATTAAGGCAGACTGAGCTGCTTAATACAAACCTACTTCCCCTTATTTCCAACAGTGAGGATAGGAACTGCCACTGGAAAGTAAGACATTAAATCATGGGGATAACAGAGTTGCCATTTTTTGGTCAAATTATTCCATATTTAAAGGTAACTACCAGATTCATCCCTCTGACAAGACCTAACCAGCTTCTAATGAAAACAGAAGAAGCTCCACAGTGAATGACTACAAAATACCTTGTTCATGAGACAAATTTCTTTCTAGCTCCAGCAGCTTATGTCTCATGTCTTTTTTCTCTGTCTTGAAAAGCAATGATCACAGTATAATCTATCTTCAGTATAGATAATTATCTCTTTCTCGATTCCTCTAATGAAATAATATATTTTCTTACCCTGGAAGAGTAGAACTGGCTTTTTTTCAGTCTAAATAGCCTGCCAAATTGTACATGTGCACTGTGCCACAAGCACAAACATGTCAGGACATATATGTATCTATATGTGCAAGCACACAGGTGCAGTTTTGAACACATGATATTACTGTGCTCTCAGATTAAACAGTATTACACAACTAGGTGAAAAATACAGGCCAACAAAGTCTCTTAGGCAGAAATCAAAACATTTATGCTTTTATAGCATCCTGTTGTTCATCAAGGTCAGTTTCTTATAATTTTTTAAAAATCTGATTGGATGCTTGCACCAATATGTGGGTTGATTTCCAAAGAAAACAGATTTAGGAAATAAAGATTGCTGTTAATCATATGGAACTAAATACATCCTTACACAATGTCACTGCCTCACTAGGTTTGGCAACCAAACTGTCTCGACTTCGGTAATTTTTTGCACCACTGTGCAATGTTAAATCCGCAAAGAGTTCTCTTCCAAGTAAGTGATGAGTTTAGCACCAGCGAGTCTACTAAAAGAAAACCATTTTCTAATCATAGTTACATTAGTTTTTCTTTATCTAATATGACATGTCTTCATTTTCAATGCAAATGGTCACAGGACAAGTGTGCTGCCTGCATTGTTTATCATGCCAAATTTCATTAGAACTCTTCAGGACACTTGTCATGCATCCATAAGGCATTATTAATGTAAACTAAGAATACAGACAGTTACTGGTCATTTTGAGAGCAAATTTTGAATAGCTTTTTGAGAATGGTAGAAAGAAGTGAGTAAGAGTAGAGTAAGAGTAAGAAATTCCATTTTTTCTGTAGCATTTCTTAATTGTACCCTGGATGAACACAACCTGCTTTTGGTACGTGCTGTACAAAACTTGCCCACGAAAGCTATCAACATCGAGACAGATACAAAATAATGTTTATTTAATGTGAGCTATAAATATGATTTATATAAAGGTATTTTGAAGCTGCACATATTCTTTCTCCCACCCTGAAAGACTCCCTTTCAAGCTCAATGACTATACACTTGCCTACAGACTGCATTAGGGAATCATGCCTGTTTCTATTTCTATACATTTTATTTATTATAATGAAGATAATTTGAAATGCAATCTGCAACTCCCTGAACATTTTTAAAACAACCAATGCAGTTAATTTAATGCCTATGGCAATCTGTGTTTATTCTCTGTGAGTGTACACTTGCCATAACTTAAAACAGGGCTGAGCTTTAATTTAAATGTAACAAGGCAGAATACCAGTTCAGTGCTTTCAACAAAATGGCTGAAACTGGCTTCAGCATGATTTGCCTGGAAGGGAAGATGAAAATGTGTTTTAAAGGAGAAAAAATATCCTGACCAAAACCAGACATTCTAAACAACCACCACTGATACCCACTGCTCCATGCCTCCCCCATCTCTATCAGCTGCCAGGCTTTCAGCACCGTTTTTCGCCAGACACTAGCACAGTGTTTTCCTTCATAGTCAGCCATCAGCCAGAGCTGTCACTTGCAGATACTTCATTTTTGTTTCAGTCTAATTCATACTGCACCCCCTTAATCTCTGTAGTGAGTAATGCCATGTCACTGTGCAGATATGCCAGATCCATCGCTAGTAGTATTGAGAGTGTTTTCAACGATGAAACAACCTTGGTTTGAAAAAAAAAACCTAAGCATCTTCCTAGCTGACCTTCAAAGGAGCAAGCATTGCTCTGCAATCTGGTATGTCTGCCATAAAGCTCAGCTTCCATGTGGTGGGTAAAGACAAGCCGAAACTCTGTATTATTAAATGGAAATGGAAATAATCAGTGTTTTAATTGAGGTTTTGGCTACCAGAGTTCTTTTGATGGAAGTGGAAGTCCCTCTTTCAATGACAAGCCTGTTTAGGCTTTGCTACCTACCACTCTGTGAATAAAGCAACTGAAAATACCCACAGCAATTCCTCCAAACTGTCAGCTGTTGCTGTGATTCCACCCAGCACCCTCTGTACAAGACAAAAGATTAACCATTAGGCTAGATATGTTGAAAATATACAGCTTCAACCTTTCCCCAGCTAGCTCAGAGCGATGTATAGATGATTATTTCAACCGTCAGCTGCCGCATAGACTTAAACCCCTGCACAATAACTCCTGGATTCATCTGCCCCTTGTCAAACTCACACAGCTTTAGTTTGAGCATACATAGTGTGGCAGTTTCACTGCGGATCTAGAATAATCCAGACGGCTGCTGTCTCTTTGTTAACAGGAAGCTAAACTGATGAGTTTGTAATGCATTTCTTATCGAAGGGAGTTTCAGAAAAGAAAATATGCCTAATCAGTTGGCATTGGAATTTAGCAAGGTATTGAGATATGGTTTAATCATAACATTTGTTGTTCGTTGGGGGGAAAAAATATTATTAATCCCCTTTAAAAATCACTTTATACCAATAAACTATTTATTTTACAGATTTACATGAATGCTTTGGTGGTAACAGATGTAATGAAATGATTGACAAGAAACTACGATACAATGGTTCTTGATGAGACACAGGAATTTTCATTTTCGAAAGTGCAGAGCAGTATTTGCTTGGTGTCTGAAATGGTAATTCAAATTAATCAGGATTACTATTTTGGTTTCTATGTGCATTACGAACTCCGGGGAATGATATGTATATAAAGAGAAAATTATATATATAAAGAGAAACAGATGTGCTGTGTATCTCTACGTACTAGTACCACTAGAAAAGCAGGTGAGGCTCACTGGCTTTTGGTTGCAGTGTGTGCTATCTGAAGCACATAAGAAAATATCAAGATCCAAGAATGTCAAGAACACATCATCCCAGAACATTTTACAAATATTGAATGGTGCTTACATGAGACATGCTCTTTGAAACACTGCAGCCCAAGAAACATCTTTTTTTGTTTTGTTTCTCCCACCACCACCACCTTTTTTTGTCCCAGGCTTGCACGTTTTAGCTAAAGGCATATAAAACTGAGTGACAAAAGCATTGCTCTACTCCTATTTTTTCTCTTGGCATCCAATGCTTAAACTTTAGTCTTAATTCTCCTCTCACATAAAGGACTGAAACTCAGCTATCGATATATTCCTCACCTTTGTTTTTTCCAAGAATGACAGAAAATGTCATACTCTGTAAAACTTAAGATACTGAGTTTTTAGGGTTAAATGTCTATAGAATGAAAGGTGTTTATAAATGCAGCTAAATATTTTCATGAAGAAAGTCCAAGGTATGGTTTGACACTCCTTTATTTTTAGGAGTAGAGTAACCCCCTACAGTTACTGTGGAACTAGGGCTTTTTTTTTCTCTTTTCTTCTCTGGTTTAATTAAAGAGTATAATTATTAAGGATGTTTACAGTTATATAGATATATCAGTTGTTATCACTTCTCTATTACTATAACTTCAGCAAGTAAAGTGATTTAAAGCTGTTCAAATTGTGTCAGAGGAAACACAATTACTTTAGTGGGCTGTAGATCAGGAGTTGCTCATAGCTCATGTGTCAGGATGCAAGCTGATAAAATGGGGCATGAAGAAAGCCTTTCCCATATACATAGCATTTTACAACTGGCTTAGACAATTTAGAGAAGAAAAGCTTTGGATTTCATTGACTTGGCTTCTTGTTCCTATATAGAAGTATGGACACATTATGAAACTATTTGTACATAAGAACCATCTTCTGTTTCCCCTGACAAATGTGCATAGTAGAAAAAAAAACTAATAAAATCCTACATTATATTCATATTGTCATGGGTCCACTGAACCTTGAACACCTTTCCTTAATCAGATATTACTATTCTCCACAGTTTTTTATGATTTTCAGTCTTCATTCTCCACTGCCTCTTCAATTCATGATTCAGTCTGCAACTGTTCAAGTAATTATTTTGTTATTGGAAAAATGTCAAAAGAAAAGATAAAATATCCTCACATCAGAGGCCTATTTTACCTCTGTCCATTTAACAGTCCAGTTGACTTCTGCACATGTTGCACTCACACATACTATTTGGGTGAAGTGCTTGAGTTTTTTACGTAGCAAGGTGTGTGCTGGTCTCATCTTCCTAGTAACAAGTGACCGGATGAGAGGAAATGGCCTCAAGTTGTACCAGGTGAGGTTTAGGCTGGATGTTAAAAGAAATTTCTTCACTGAAGGGGTTTTCAAACACTGGAATAAGCTCCCCTGGGAGGTTGTTGAACGCCCATCCCTGGAGGTGTTTAAAAGATGCAGAAATACAGTACTAAGGTTTTGCACCAGACTTGGTAGAGTTAGATAATGGTTGGACTCAATTATCTTAATGGTCTTTTCCAACCAAAATGATTCTATGGTTCCATGAAAGTAAAATATTGAAAAGGGTGAAGAAAGGGGGATGTGTCTAAATTGCAGAACTTGAAACAGAACATGGTCTGTGTCCATGGATGTAAGATATCCAGGCAAACATCCAAGTGAATTGATCTTTATCTTCTGAGAGTGCACTTTGGAGAATAAGGAAGTTCAAAGTCTCTCATCAGGTATGTCAAGTGTAAATAGTTTCTGAGTTAAATTTTAAACTTTGTCACTTGATTATAGAAAGCTGTTCTGCTGTCTGAATGCAAAGGAGGAACAACAGCAAAATCTTAGTCCTGTGTGTCAGAGAAGAGTTGCTCAGACTCTGTGTGTCTTACTGCAGCACAAGCAGCTATCAACTCCAATTCTAGACCTTCAACTGCCACATTTAGCAGAAGCCAAGTACAAAAGGACTGGTCAAAGACACGTTAACTTTTTAACACATTACCTGATGATCCCATGGCTACAGAGAACTGGGAATCTCTTGACTTGGATTTAGTTCTACTGCTGATCTGTTACACAGCCTTGGGTTGCTTATTGCCTCAGAGAGGATTTTGAGACCAACTGTAAGGGACACTGAGGAAGAATTTGCAGCAACAAGGGTAGACTGTAGTTACTCAGGTCTGCCAAACTGTAGGAGGAATCTGTCCTGTTTCCAGAAAGTAAGAGGAGCTTCTCCTTTGTGACTGAATACACTCACAATCTGCTAAACCAGTGAAGACAAAAAATATTTCTGAAAGGCAGCTCATCATTGTGGCATTTCAGTGGGAAAATATATATAACCTAGAAGTAACTAAAGGAAAAAAGTAAGCACAAGAGTCCTTGGTGATTGCTCTGCTCCTTGGGATTTGCAATCTTGTACTCTTTCTCAGGAAGACAGCACTTCAGCCCAGAGGAAAGAGATAGTTATATACTGACTTCTTTGTAGTAGAGCTACACATATTTCAGCTAGGTCTTCTAACTGAGAACATTGGGAAGTGTATATTTCAGCCTGTAGAAATCTAATTAGAATTATTACTTTGCTTTCCAATTCAAAGTGCCAAGTTGATTCAATATATTAAAGATTTCCAGCATCATTCCAACCTGCATATTCTGAAACTTTAAACTTAAATAATCTTTTAGCTACCCAGCTCAAGTTTAAAAGTAAATTTGTGATTAAAGTGTTTTCATTAACACATTTCCTAAAGAAGGTACACTCAGTCCCCATGCCCATTTCCCTACCAGCACAGCATTATTGAGTAAGGAACAGATTTTCATAAACTTCTTATAAATCTAGATGACTGTATTCTTAACTTCTAAGATTTACTACTTTAATTCCTCCTCTACTTCCCTGTGAGTTGTCTTGATTCTCAAACACACAATTACAGAGGACATTACAGAGTCTGAGGTTTTGGTGCTTTGTTTTTGGTTTTTTTTTTGTTTGTTTGTTTGGTTTGAGGTTTTTTGTTTGGTTTTGTTTTTTACTGTGTGGTTAATATACTACCAATGAATTGGATATTTTTTTTAAAGCTCTTTAAACTTTCTCCATTCAATTTATTCTCCATTTTGGCTGTTGTTTGCCCTTGTTAAAAAAACAAAAGGTGTAGAAGTTAAAAACACAAAGTGTAGAAGTATGTGTCTCTGAATAAGAACAACTGAAATCTTGACATTTAAGTCTGGGTTTCTTATAGTTGGTCTGGCTTTCTTATAGTTGGTCTTATCCAACTTTCATCCACATCAGTGAAAAAACTTTCATTTATTAAATTTTTATAGGATCAGGTTTAGTGCTTCTCAATACTCTTTCAGATTCAGCTGTAGTATTTTTCTGTAATATTCATTCCTGGATGGAAGTTTTCACACAACTGTTACCTGTGAGGGCACAATACCATGACCACATAAACTAAGTATAAAAAGCTGAGGACGCCTACAAAGACACTGATTTTACATACAAGTGCTTAAACTGTATATACCTATTTGGAAAAAACCTCTATACAACCAAAACGAGTCATCTGAAATATTAGAAATTTGGAGTCCTTTTTAAATAAAATTGTTTCCTCACAAAAGCAAGAGATAAGCAAGTTTTGGAAGGCTTTTCAGTCACCACTTATTTCTAAGCCAGCACCACCACCTGCTGGTTACACGGGGCTTCAAGCGCCAGCGCTGTTTTTCTGTCTTCAAATCTATGCATAAGTATAGAACAGTAATTCTCAGCTGCTCTTACACACAGGAATGTTATTGCCAAAAGACAGATTTTTAGCATATTGTTTGCAGTTTAACAATACTATTACCTGAAGTACGGCTTTCATAAACACAAGGGGTATTAATTGTTATTAAACCAATTCTCTTATGCAAACTACTGTAAGTCACAGGGTAAATATCCAAACTAATCATATAGATTGAACCTGTTGTATTAAAAAAGTGTTATCACACGTTGGTTTTCTCATTTACAGATATACAGTTAAATACACTTCACAATCCTAAGAAATCAGTTTTGTTGTATTTTTTCTTTTTCTAAAGTGCTGCCTACTTCAGTGAATTCTACAATGTACTCTATTCTTAGAAAGCTCTGGTTTTCTCTGAATAAATGTATCACAAAAAACCAATAGCACCTGTAAATATACTAATATTAAAAAAAAAAGGGTAAAAATAACCAAGATTAAATCTATAAAATAATAGTAAAAATTGCAATAGCAAAAATGGAGATAGAATGTAATTCACTGATGTGGAAAATTAGGGAAGTATAACACATACCTTCTAGCTAAACAATGGCCAAAAAAAAGGAACTACACCAATATAATATTAATTATTAAAAAAAAAAAAGGAATGGAAATGTGATGTCTACTTCTGACTGTATCTGCAAAAGAACCACAAAAGAATGAACACTTAAATCTCTGCCAAAGCAATCAGTAGTTTAGCTGAAATCTATTGCTACAAGGAAGCAAAGGTTGGCAATATCACAAGAATGAAAATAAAGAATGAGATAAGAAATACAAGACAATAACTAATAACAATGTTACTTAGGACGGTGTTTTAATCTCTAACAGATAGTGTACTCTAAAGGATGGATGTATTTAGCATGGTTCATACTTGTCGAATTAAACCAAAATAGGATCGAAATATCTCCGTTCAATTTTTTTTAAACTACTTTTACAAATTCCCTCTAATTATTTCTCTAATACTAAAAAAATACTGCACTGATAACAGCGCAGAAGTTAGGGTTGAACTATTCAGAATTATTGTAAGAAGCATCTCACATTCCCTTCGTGTTAAGTCCAAAAGCATACAGACTAACAATGGAAAAAGTCAATGATAGTGAATCTACTAAACTAAACTCATAGCCACCTTTTCAAAACTTAAGTATGTTTTTCCAATTTATTTTGCAGTTTGTTACTAAAGCTACACATGGACATTAAGTTTGCTTAGCGTACAAGGATCATGCAAACCGTGCAAAGAGATCACAAAACATGACCAGGGAGGGCTCTAAAATGAGAACTTCATCTAAGGTAAATGCATTGTGCTACGTACTCCTGGTTTCGTTAACCAAATCCTGAAGAGAATATGGACATTAGCAGAGAAAGCAATGGTAGCCTAATGCCAGCACCCTCCCTGCTACATAATGCACCAAAGAAAGAGAATTTTGGACAGAAATCTGTCAGTATTGAATTAGCCACTAAGGTCACTTAGTTGTGTCATGCAGGACACTTGGTGTCTCAGTGTTATACCAGGGAAATAACTTACACTATGTGGGTATAGAATTAAATATAGAGTATGTCCACTTTCAAAGCAGGTAGCATGATAAGGAGGAAAGAAAAATGATATAAGAAATTAAAAAGAAAATCCTGCAGAAAACCACTGAACTGCCAGCATTTCTGCTATAATTATCACACCGATTTCACAATAAAGTCCTTGGTCACCTGGAGGAGGAGTAACTCTCCCAGAAAGAAAAAAAATGCTATATAAGGTTTTCTAAGAGTTACAGGTCAGTTACTCCACTGAAAGTAACTATATCAACCACAAATGCCACAGGATGTCAATATATTTGGAAATAGTAGTGCTGCCAGATGGTTTAAGAGTCAGATACTGAAAGCATCCAGAAATCCAATGCTCAGGAGACACTGACAGCTGTCAAGAAAGTCATCTTCCAAAAGTGAATTGCTTGGAGTTCTACCTCTAAGGATTTTATTTTGTCTGTCTTGAGGAGAAAGAAGAGGACAGACAAAAGACTCATATACTAAAGTCAGATTAAAAACAAATGCGTATTTTGACATATTTTATATTCCTCATAGGTAGAACTCAAAGACACTGCTGAAGAAATCTGCGGTACCCAAGGGACAACTTCAGGATATTTCTCCAGAAGTATGCGGGACTTGACTGTTGAGGTTGAATATATAACCCTAAATTCTTGCATTCCCTCAAGCTACAATTTTAGATGCAAAACAAGAGATTATCCATCTATTTAATAGAAGAAATATCAGTAAAACTTAATGAATAAGCTGCAGCATTCAAAGATTCAATCAGGCACTGAAAAATATCATTTAAGTTTGATAAGCTACTAAATGTGAAATCTTGAATTCAAAATCAAAGTACACATTTTCATTGAAGTAGGAGATGGTATCTTCAGAATTTATTCAGAAAACAAAGGGAAAAAGAAGTTCCACAGATTAGGTAATAATAATAATAATAATAATAATAATAATAATAATAATAATAATAATAATAATAATAATGTGGTAGTGATCACAAGGGAGATCTGAAACAAAAAACTAATCTCATGCTTCAAAAGAGACAAGGTCAAGGTTAGGTGTATGGAGTTCTAAGAATGGCAGAATGATACAATAATGGCATACTGAAGTGCACAGATGTGGCACAAATTCATACTACATAAGCCAACATGCAGAAGGATCTGGTGCCGATGGGTTAAAAGAATGTCAGTTCTTGCCCTTACAGAATTACAGACCGAGGTAGTATTAGAAAAATTTAGACTATGTGAGCACGGATCCTTGGGTTTGATCCCAGTGCCTGCAAACAGTGTTTACTTCTCTTCCTGACATTACCAAAGAATTTTGCTGATTCATATAACTCTTCAAAGTGTAAGATACTTGTAAGTTGGGCTCCTGGTATCGAAGGATCCCATTTACTAGCTAGGATTACATTACTGATTACAGTCTCTGCAGATCCTCAAGTTATGATTATTACCACAGAATTTGTGCTGACAAAACAACTCTCCCAAGTGTAATCTTTAATCGTCTTTCCCCCTTTGTCTGAATAATGAAATCAGTAAGGTATATCTTATTACCTAACCAACATACACACAATAATTTGTTTTTTTCTTTGTTTTCCCTTGGATGATTCTTCTATGGAACATAAGATCTGGGTGCAGTTGCTCTTGCTTTTAGGAACTATGGAAATATTTAGACCTGATTTAGAACTCATTTTATTTTCAGCAGATGATTTTTTTTCTTTTTTTGCATGAAATGAAACCAAAATTCCATTTTCATCTCTCAGTTTACACAAAGTATAATTTGTCAACAATTAAAATTGAATTTCTATAGCATTCTGAAAAGGTGCAACCTCACACGATAGGATAAATAGTTTTCTGTGGCATATCAAAAGAAGTTATTGGCATCCAAGACTTGGTAAAATGCATTTTGGTATTTTATTGTTTATCTTGACATTAGAAAGTTTATTGGCTTTGTTTAGAGCCAAGTTAAAAAAAGAGGCATATCATGTGAAAAATAAGACATAAAAGTGATTGTGAGTCTAGTTTCAGTATTACTGAGAAATAATAGCAAGTCACCTGAAAATTCAAGAAATGTTTCCCATATGTTGGAAAGGATAATATATAGTGGAACCCAGAAAAGCACATCCCGTTCTTTTCAGAAGGTAATCTCACTACTTTTCACCCTTCTTCTGCTTCCTTATGTGAATTATATTAATTTTCACACCTGCAACTCTAAATAAATACTGTACCACTTCATTGTTGCTACCCATCTTGTAGACTGATTACAGATTGATTGTAGACTGATTACAGAGAACCTGTCAGTCCCTGTGTGCTTTGGTAAATCAGGAACTGCAATAGAGGTAAGTATGAAAGAAAAAATCATAGAATCATAGAATGGTTTAGGTTGGAAGGGACATCAAAGATCATCTAGTTCCAGCCCCCCAACATAGGCAGGGACACCTCCCACTAGAACAGGTTGCTCAAGGCCTCATCCAACCTAGCCTTAAACACTTTCAGGGAGGGAGCATCCACAACCTCCCTGGGCAACCTGTGCCAGTGTTTCACCACCCTCACTGGAAAGATCTTCTTCCTAACATCTAGTCTGTATCTCCCCTCTGCCATTCAAAACCCATTACTCCTTGTCCTGCCATTCCAAGACCTTGGAAATAGTCCCTCCCAGCCTTCCTGTAGCCCCCTTCAGATACTGGAAGGCTACTATAAGGTCTTCTCGAAGCCTTCTCTTCTCCAGGCTGAAGAGCCCCAACTTTCTCAGCCTGTCCTCATAGGAGAGCTCCTCCAGCTCTCTGAGCATCTTCCTGGCCCTCCTCTGGACACGCTCCAACACTTCCATGTCCTTCCTGTGCTGGGGGCTCCAGAACTGCACACAGTACTCCAGATGGGGTCTGACAAGAGCAGAGTAAAGGGGGAGAATCCCCTCCCTTGCCCTGCTGGCCACACTTCTCTTGATGCAGCCCAGGACTCGGTTGGCTGTCTGGGCTGAATGCGCACACTGCAGGCTCATGCAGAGCTTTTCATTAACCCAGACCCCAAGGTCCTTTTCCTCAGAACCTTACACTTGGCCTTGTTGAACTTCATGAGGTTGGCTTGGGCCCACCTCTCCAGCCTGTCCAGGTCCCTCTGGATGGCATCCCTGCCCTCTAGCAAGTCAACTGTGCCATACAGCTTGGTGCCATCTGCAAACTTGCTGAGGGTGCACTCAATTTCTCTGTCCATGTCACTGACAAAGATGTTAAACAGCACTGGTCCCAGCACTGACCCCTGAGGGATGCCACTTGTCACTGGTCTCCAGGTGGACATTGTGGCCTTGATCACCACTCTCTGCATGCGACCAGCCAGCCAGTTCCTTATCCAGCAGTGCTCCAGCCATCGGTCCATGATTTTTCCAGTTTGCTGACCAGGATGTCATGTGGGACAGAGTCAAATGCCTTACCCGGTCCAGGTAGATGACATCAACTGTCCTTCCTGTATCCACTGATGCTGTGACTTCATCATAAAAAGCCACCAAATTTGTCAGGCATGATTTGCCCTTGGTGAAGCCATGCTGGTGTTGTGTATCGTGAACTTTGGGGTCACCAGATGATGCGGAGTTGCACGCACGCCCGGGGCCTCTAGGAACGGGGTGAAGGATGATGCGAGATGAGACAACCATCGATACCAATATGATACATCCAAGATCACCCCTTTATTACTGCAAGTAGCACATACTTATACAGGAGTAGAACTGTCACAGTATCACAGTATCACAGTATAGCAAGGTTGGAAGAGACCTCAAAGATCATCAAGTCCAACTCACTACCACAGACCTCAAGACTAGACCATGGCACCAAATGCGGACACACCTTATTCATTCTCTCCTTGGTTACAGGCCGTTGCTTCTAAGACTTTCTTACCCTGATAAGAACCAGCCTTCCAGTCCACACAGCTACCTCCTATCTCACCTGACTCCCAGAAAGGGCAGCTGTGCTAACCGTCCTCTCTCACGCTGGCAGTTTCCTCTTCCCATATCTCTTGCCCTGTTTAGCTCTCAGCTAGTGTAACCAGAGAATGAGACCCAACATGCTGGTTACCACCAATCACCTCTGCTTTGTTTTCTATTTGCCTTAGGAGTGCTTTCAGGAGGATCTGCTCCATGATCTTGCCAGGCACACAGGTGAGACTGACTGGTCTGTAGTTCCTGGGGTGTTCCTTTTTTCCCTTCTTGAAGATGGGATACTCCCATAATTACAAAGAAAATGAAACCATACTGTAGGACACCACTGAGAGAAAAATTCTACATTACCCTGAACAGATTAGCTCATGAGTCTGTGACAAGCTGGTGAAAAAGGGCAGGTTTGGGTCAGGCCAGGAGACTGATTACAAGCACTGACAAAGGCCTGTTAATGAAACATGCTATCAGTTTGCAACTCTCTGTTTTACCTCACTTTACTCATGGAACAGGAAAAGCACCATCTCCACATTAGGTTCAAATTGTTTTTACTTCCAGAGGAATCCTAGTTCTATTAGCTGATGGAACTTATCAGCTAGGTAATTGTTTATCTTGACTGCTAAATTGTTGTCTGTGTTGAACAACTTCTATTTTTACTAGAGGTCCAAGCAGCATGTCCTATATGGGATCATTTAAGAACCACAGAAGAGGGGCTAGTTGTAGAATAAATCATGTACATTGTTTGATGGCACACCTACTAGTCCGCTCTGGCAAGAAATAACAGAGCCTCTATTTCTTGTTGACTGTCTTCCTCCACAGTACAGCTATGATGATGTAAAATCTCTCTTTATATTGTCAGACATGCTATGTTAGGCAACACATACCACCACCAAATCAGGGAGTGAAGATAATGTCAGGAACATGAGAATGCAGAAAGCAACATGCTTAGTGCAAGCAAAATGTTTTATGCAAGAACGAACAAAGGAAATTGCATGACAAAGATCAAAGACACTATAATGATTTTCTGGATTTCCTTCAGCAGTTCCTCACAGTAAACAAGGTCTGCATTCCTGTTAAAGTTTAGAAGCAGCTAAAAGCTGCAAATGACTTTTAAAATGTTTTTTCCCCTGAAGTCTGGAAACAGACAAACGGAAGCTATTCACGTCCTCCTAGACAGTGTCCCCTTTCAAAATCTCCCTAAATTATAGAGTAGCAAAGCAGTTCTGGTAATTTCCCCATGCCTCCTTTATAGCATGTACACATTTCACTTTCCTTTTCTCCTTGCTGTGTATCTATGACCTCCTTCAGAAAACCAGTCTCTGCAGGGGAATCACTACATCAAAAGGACACCTAGGCTTAAATTCACAACTTCAAAATCTAAGGATCTCAAAGCACTTTCTAGCACAAAACATTACATAATATACTGAGAATAAAATATTCTCAGTCTCTGGATGGAAAAAGAACTATAAAAATCAGTGGCACAGTCAAGATTGGGATCTTCGCCTTGTGCCATATTTTCATATTTGCATGGGTCAATTTCCAGACAAACTAAAATGTCTACATTAGTTTTTAACCAGATGACACTGGTCACCTTCTTACACTGTAATAATGCTTTTTCCACCCTTCCTTTTCAGAATAATTATACAGTGCTAACAAAATCCAATCGGTATCACTGAAGCATGTGTGCAAGGTAGCATACAGTATGTTTCCGAAAACCATTGATAGTATGAATCACAGCATTTAGTAACAAAATATCCCAAGTTATATCATTGTATTATAAAAAGGAATGCTAACAGAAATTAGTGATTAGTCTCAAACAGTAAAAGTACAACTGAACTTTAAAGTATTTAAGAACTTACTAAAATATATGCATATATGATTTCTTACAAAGAAATTAAAACTCCTTATCTGTTCGATCCCCTTCCATCTACTCTAACTTCAGTCAAAGCAATAATACAGGATGATTGCTTGTTCAGCAACATCTCAAGAACCACATATGGAGTTATGTGACAATAATCTCTTTTCACATAGCACATATAAATTTTATGAGATTATGTATCCTGCCACGTACAAATACCTGGCAAGTTTCTAGGTACTCAGAAAGTACAATGACTCAGAAAAATGGGTCTTGCAAGTTGCTTCCATCTTGCAGGTTGAGGGCTGGACCACTCTTTGGACCTACATGGAACCTGACCAAATCTGAAAATCTCTGGTTCTAATTCAATGGATACACCTGCTTAAGGTAAGCCTTAGGCTGCTTGCCTCTGGTTCTAGTTCTAGAAGTATGAATCACATAATATGACATTAGTGGTCACGCTATAACTTATGTGACTGTTTACCTGATTAAAGCTACATATATATTAAATATGCTAGGGATCTCAATGGAATAATTGGATGGTGGAAACACTGCTTGATTTTTCCCTTCATTCTTCTGTTTTTATACCAAAATGAAACAAAAGCAGTAGCAGTCTTCTTCATAACAAGTTGGGCACATTTTAATTTGGTTTGGAGGGGTTTTATTCTATTTTGTTTAATAATAAACTGTATTCTACTTTATATGTTGATACTATATTGTGGACTGGTATATATTTTGATAAGAATCTCCTTCTATACATTCCAATAACTTCAGATCACACAAAATGTAGGAGACATAGGCCAGAGGACTTCTTTTTCTATGAATGGGAAAGAGAATATTCCAAGTCAGTGAACCTATTCTCCCCTGAATTATAACACAAGCCAACCAATAAGGATATCAAATGAAAAAAAGTGTTACGAGAGTATGAGAAGTACATGCTTTATGAATTAACTATTCATTTTAATTTGGAAGCAATTTGAAAAGAACACGAACTACACATCAAAGTGTATGAGCTGATAGCTTTCTACTGTTATTGGTTCAGTATTAATTTGAGACCTTGCCCAATAACATCAACACAAATTAGCTAAGACTCAAAACGGCTATCAGCGTCGGGGACCTATCCTGAAAAGTGGTGCTAACAACTTCCCAGCATCAATGAGCTTCTCAATCCTGCAGCTGTTTTTAAAAGCTTCCTCCCAAAGGCACATTTAGAACTGAATTAAATGCAACTTTGAGTTAATTAACGTTTTAAATGATAATGAATACAATGTAGATTCATAGAAGGCATTTACATTGTGTTATAAAACTGATAAAAATTTAATAACTCTTTGTTAATAAGTTATGTCTCTCCAGACTCATAAAGCCTAAGGCAGTCAGTGCTGTAGTCTAGGGTCTAATCCAGGTTCCTAATGCCAGTGGTATAAAGAAGCAGAAGACTGACTTGACACTTGACATTTGCTCTAAGCCGGCTCTGGATCAAGCCACTGCTTGTTCATAAATACTTTATTTCATATAGTAAAGGTCAGAATTTGGGCTCAAGGCAGGACTATGACAGAAATGCTCAAGCTGAAACCGAGCCAGCTCTGGCATCTGTCGCTTGAAATAGCTTGGAAACAGTAGAGAAGGAGACCTAACCGGCTAGCATCTGTCCCACACCAAGGAGGTAACAGGAAGAATCTGCTGCCTGGTGGTAAGAAACTGTCATGGTGAGTTTCATGACAACCAGCCACACTCAGGAACTAAAAATGCAAACATAATTTCCATGTCACCTTGCATAAGACCCTCTGCTAAATTCACTCCACAGGATGCAGACAGCATCTCTTCTAGCTTGTCCCCATCAAAGCAAGCCACTCACTAGTCTCTGTGACCCTGGTAAGAATCACTACTCAACGTAAAGGCCTAAAGGAACTAAAGGCAGACTTCTGTCTCTACCACCTTCCTAATTCTTCAGAAGATTTGCTGCTAAACTTAGCAGTGCCTCTATCCCATGCTGATGTGAGAGTTCAAATCCTTGTTACAGACATTGCAAATTGGGTAGATATCCCTTTCATCAGTCTAGTGGTACATGTCGCATCATAAAACTCATACGAAAAGACATATGTTTCGTTATTTATATTTTCTAGTCATGAGTAATGAGTCAGATTGTCTCGCATTTACCATTTTATCATCTGAAAAGGAACAGCTTGGTTTGGGAGGGTTGTTTTGCTTTTATGCTGCTCTTTTATTTCTACATCTATATTCATCTATATGGTCATCCAAAAGAGAGTTAAAAAATGTAGCAGCACTCATGTTCTGCTAAAATAAAGGACAATAAAAAGGATTCTTTTTTTCAGCATTAGAGCCACACTACAGACAGTTAGTCCTCTGTTGTAAAATACCTATTTTTTCCTGTTAATTTCCCCCTTTTGTAATTACTATTGTTTATTCGGTGTTTGAAAAGGAAATACAAAAGTCCCAGTGCATTCAATACAGACAGAAAACACTATGAAATAGATACTCAGAGCCTCACGAGGGCATATACCAGCCCATTCGGACCACTGCTTCTATATCAGCAATGCAGAAAAACATGCACAGTTCCATGAAGGAGAGGATCACCTGAAGGCCTGCACATTAAGAGTGAGAGAAAGGCAGACAAATCAGTGAAACCACTGTTCCGACAAGCAGTTCTTGAATGCTAGTTAAGACTGTGATTGCAGATACTGAGTCAATCTATCCTGTTTGCTTTAGTGGAAACACCTGCATACAAGCTTTGTATGATTGCAACAAGGAGAGGAAGACTGGAAGAAACTATGTTAGGCAGAATTTTAAATATAAACTAAACTTGAAAGGGGAAGAGTAATTAAAAGATTTTCATGCTTAGAAAAGCAGATTTCATGGAGTGTGGCTTCTGACTTGCCATTACCACAGGCTATGGAGCTCTCTGCAAATACGACAGATCTCTAGTATGTACAAGCAATGACTTCATGTCAGTGGCTACACTGTAAGAACCTCTATAGAAGACTGCGGGAATCTCCCACATTGGTATTTTATTTTTCAGTTGTTCCACTGTCTGGTTTTACAAGATTCAAAATCCCTTTGGTAATAGCAGCTTTCTTGACATTAGTTCACTCTGAGAAGGTAGGTAAGGAGTGTAAGTTGGTTTTCCTCATTACTCAGCAGCAACACAGACTACATTAAGATTTATGTGCCTGAGTCTTTTCCAGCTCTAATGGACTTGTATCCTGAGTTATCTAAAATAGTATTTTCTCTTCAAAATTAAACACTAAAACGTTTACATTATTTTCTCTATTTTGAAAGGGAACATATGCAATATTGAGAGGTACTGAGAAGAAACATCATAGCCACACCAGTCCTTTTAAGCACAGCCCTGTATACGTGCGAACTGATGTAACAAGTAAAAATCTGTCACTCTAAAAGAAAGAATAATATTTGAAACTAGTTTTACATAAATCAATACATCACCTACAATGTGTTTCATGGGTTTATATTGCTTGTGGCTTTGAATTATTAGGAATTTATGTGGCACTATGTCTCATCCTAATGTTTCATTTTCAGTAATCACATTTTCAAAAGCCAGGCTACACAACAAAATGCTGTATCATCCTCTAGTATACTGAGGTGGGGTCACTCCATAGAGATGAGCTGTAAAAAACATAACATTCTGATTCTAATTACTAACAAAGAGAGGCAACATCTGTTTTTTCAATCCAAGGAGATCCAATTGCTTATTTACTCCTTTAATGTCTTTTTCCTCAAAACATTAAAGGTGTACAATTGGCTTTTCATGCAGAACAAAGATGAGACAGTGTGACCACAAGGGGATCAACGGGTTACACTAAAGAGAAAAGTGTTTATGCTGCATATACAAAAGTAAGAATTACAGAGCAAATGAGTCTCCAACCCTCCTGCAGCCACACCAGAACTCTCAAAGATCAGAAAAGGCATGCAGTACAAGAAAGCAGTGGTATTACCCCAACTTTTTAGAGTATTCTACATATCATGTAAATGGGATCACATTTATAGCTGGTTTGAGAATCTCAACATCTCTAGTCACCACAAGGTGGTATACCATTGGTATACTATACTACAAGGTGGGAAACCACTGCTGCTAAACAGTGAAAAGAAAATCCTAGCAGTGAAACTTATCCCTTGGCTGGGCATGTAAGGCCACTTCCTGCACCTTAGCTCATCCATAAAAACAGACATTTCTGTCTTGGCTACTACAGCAGGTCTAGGGAAGTCATAGGTTAGTTTCATTTTGTAGAAAGGCTCTTGCATTCTAGGGAAATATAAAGGCTATGCTGTCTTTTTAGCCAGTAATTTAGGAATCAAAGACTTAATAGTCAATTCATTTACAAAACCCCAAGCATAATTACACCACTGGTAAGCGTAAGATATGCTGACCAATGCATGTGCTACATGTTCCTCTCCCTATCTAAATCGCTATGTCATGTGTCATTTCAACTTTCATTATAGAATTCAGGTTTTAAAGATGTAAAGACAGTCCACATTGCCCTAAATAGCACAGGTCATTGGAAAAATCTAGAGTTTTTCTTGACCTAACTTTGCCGGACATAACTTGAGCACAGTGTGCCAGCCTTGGTTCAATTGCTGTCCTTATTCAAGCTACTCAAAAGTTCATCTATCTTGAAGAATGTGATGTGTTTTGTCCTTTTGGAAAGACTCAGCAGCTAACTAGTCTGTTAGCACAAACCAAATGATGGCACTAGAAGACCGCATGGGATATCTGTTTCTAACCTGGGCTTGGCACACAGGAAGATACATGTGCTACTTTCACAAGTTCAGATTGTCTTACCGTAGTGTTTCTTTCCACATAAGATGGGTAGGAGTTTAGGCTGAACCCTGAATTCAAAATACAGTGATAATCAGTCTTGTCTTTTTGTCTCTGGAGATTCCTCACACTCACCAATGTCAGTCTTCACACAGACTACCAAAGCATGCCAAAACATGTTTTTTCATAGGCTGAATGAGAAATGCCTGGGCCTAGTATCAAGAATGTCCTGGGAGATGTAGATTCCCACGGCAATGGGCATAGTGACAAGCTTAGAAAAGGTTTTCTTTTGGAATGTGAACTTTTGATGTTCCTGAGAAGCACAGGCATATGGTGATACAGAAACGAAGAAATTAAATGGTTCAGGTTAAGATTCTGTCTGTATCAATTAATCATTTGCATGGCAATCCCCAAGATTTGGAACAGACCTAACATCGTAATTATTAGTAACAGAATTTCACTGAATAAATCACCACAATTTTTTCAGTGGCTAAGTGCCCCTCTTCATTATCATCTGCTTCAGTCTCGAGTGCAAAAAATACTTGCACCATTTGACTTCTATTCATGTATGAATCTAGCAAAAGCAGTTAAACCTGAAAAAATTTAGACCCACAAAATATTCAAATTCTATTTCCTTACACTCAGAAATATCTTCTTTTTTTTTTTTTTTGGATCAGACAACAGCCTATAAACTCAAAAGCTATCTTAATATGATTGTATTAAATCAAAATATGATTTTCATTTGCTGGAAGTACAGGCAACAATATAATAACAGAGGAACTCATTCACTGATTCACTGTTACTTTCTCTACGGACTATATAATTAGTACACTAAATCTTGTGTACACCATTAAACATGTAAATTAGTATCACCCACTTGACATCAGATTCTTACAAACAGCATTCCTTCTTACAAAAGCTACTGATTGTTTCAGGAAGTTTCACACAATAGTCTGTGATCTTATTTACCTTGGAAAAAAATGCCTACTTTTATTACAAAAAAAAAAAAAAAAAAAAAAAGGGAGGGGGGGAAGAAAAAAGAAAAAGAAAGAAAGAAATGCATTAAGCAATTGCAGAAGCAAACCAACCCAACTGGGGCACCACGACCAAAGCAAGCCCTGTAATAGTATAATGACCTTTAATGAGTGTCTGGGGAAACAATACAGTTCTAGCATAAAAGACAAAGGGCAAAACCCATCATGGCTCCAGTGACACTAATTTAAAATGATTTTCAGAACAACTAAAGAATGTAAGAGAGGTAATCTGATCCACCAATCTGACCTCACTTTGATTCTGGGGCCCTGCTGCTGCCATTTCTAATTGTCAAACACTCTACATTTCACATCTGCTCATATTTAATGAAAAGCTGACTCTCGCCACTATTCTTTGAGTTAACTAGCTCTGTCAAGATGGGCATCATATGACCCCTGCGCACTGCAAAGAAAACACACTGATTTCTATTGAAGCCCTGCCAGTGAAATGTTGCATGTGTGTATATATATATTAATTGGAAAAGAAAGGCTTATGCTGCTTTGCACAGAGTGTGAATTGGTATTGATTTTTGTACTTATTATTAACAAAGGTGACTAGTATCACAAGGGGAAGAGTGAGATCCCTTTTGATTTGATAGAGTGATGAAAAGGGGAAAAGGCCTTTGAAAGATAGGATGCTAACATTCCGCAAAGCTGTCAATATCACTTATAATTCAAAATACAACATGGGTCTAATGTGTTTCCCAAAAGTACTGGTTTTGGTGGAAATAATACCATTATTGTGGAGGTTTTTGGCTCAGCAAGCAACACAACCACAAATGTTTACTTTATATGCCTTTATAGAGTCTTAAGTGAACTTGAAAGTTATGATAAATCTACAAATTATGTTTTTTCTTTCCTCGCCAGGAAGTGTTAACAGCAGAAATTTTACCCATTTTTAAGGGACATACTCATTTAGTCTGGTCTGGTTGCTGTTAACACCAGCACCAGGATCCAAAGGCATACTCTGTGTAACAGTCACTATACGCAAACTATACCAGGCATTGTGTTACTGAGGCTGTTACGCTGTGTAAGTAACACTGTCTGCAGTAATTCTCAATCCAGGAAGCTTTCTTTTTCACTTTTCTTAACAAAATAAATTTTGCTATGTTGTACTCTGACAAAAGCTACACTTCATTACTTAATCTTTAAAGCATAAAAACTCCTCTAACTTAGAATAGGACTTAAAACTGAGAGCTATTTCCCCTGAAATGATGTGTGAGTTACAGTCAAGTAGATAAAATCAAGGACAATCAGAGCGCTCATAAGCATATATTGAGAGAAGATTTCTGGTAAAATCTCTAGGAAATTCTGTTACATTTTTTCTAATATTTTATCAACAGTCTTCAGACAAAAACGGCTAACAAAAATCATGGTATTGTTAAATGCTCCACATTTGTGTCTGGAAAAATAGTTCAAATGTCAAAAGTCATTCACCATTTCAAAAATACATTGCAATACACTTATGGTATCAAAAGGCACCCAGATGCATCATCTACTAACTACATTATACTCTTAGCAGGGGAAGGCATTTTTATCTGTGATGGCTTGTAATGTAAAGGGGACACGTTTCCTGATCAAAACTTAGAGATTAATCAAAACAATTTTAGAGTTTTTCTGTACTATTTGAGTAGGAAAACAGTTCTCCTACCAAGTCACACTTTTGCTTGTTATGAATGTCTAAAGAGGATCAGGAAGTGAAGAATTTTTTTTTTTAATCATTGTTTCTTTAAACAATCTTCCTCAATTGTTGACATCATACTGACACCACAAGCTTTGTTAAACCCTACCATTTGCCCAAAGAATTAATGGCTATGTAGAATTGTTTTAAGTTCTCTGTCTTCTCCCTCTCAGCTCTGATCTTTCAAAAGAGGTTCTGGGGCATATTCCAGAATGGTACTGTCCTATGGAAGAGATTCTACAGTTAATTTCAAAAGGTCTGCATCAGGAAGTTTGCATCAGGCTAGTCCTTCTAAAATGGCACTACAAAAAGTACAACCATTTTTACTAAGATATTTGTGATTGCAGTATTAGATGGAAGGTCCTGCTTTATAGAGAATGTTACAAACAAAAATAAAGATAATGGTAGAGGTATAGAACAGAATTCCAGCTGCTACAGTTCAGTTACTTACTTGTATCCTGTATCTTTATATGCTGCCTACTGTATGCTGCTCTAGCACCAGAACTATTAAAGCTGTCTGCTAAGCATCAGTCATAGATTTAGACATAGGCCAGTCCCTCCACTGAAGCACTTAACTAATGGCAATTCATATTGTATAAATCAAATTTTAAAAAGAAGTCATCGAATTGCACTACTAAAAGTTCTTGCATGCTATTGCAAGAGCGTGTTTCATAAAAAGCATACAAAGCAAAATAATTGTTTACATTTTTTGGTATAAAAAATAAACTAAACCAGAAATATAAATACAGAGCTGGACTGAAGTTTGGGTTTGACTTACTAAAAAAGCATCAGTCCAGTAAAACTCACAGAATTACAATGTACGACACAAGACAGGGATGATATCACAGACATCACAGACATGGAACAGCATGTGTTGGTGTTAAAACTTACAGGCACGTAAACTGGTGGAGCAATCATTAACAGAGACAGAAGAAAGTGGGAAGGCTCTCTCAAGGGTGTCCATGTTACTATGTACACTGCCTGACATGCAAGAGCAGTCACGCTCACAGCGTCCGCAATCAAAACAACATGCCAGTTTCATTCTCTTGTAGATGGACATCTTGGCTATAACCATGTGTTGGATGGGAGGAGAGGAAGAGCAGCAGGTTAATGGCAAGGTTATATATATAACAAGGCAGCTGGAAGGTAATTTAAGGGATTTAATACAGGCCTTAGTTCATGTTAACAGTCTTGACCCAGGAAAAAAAATGCAATGAAAGTACTGATAACACTTCGGCTGTACATTAAAAGTAGGGCAAAAGATATATTACTCTTTATTTATGTTCAGTCTTACAGGGTGACCACAGACATGGGCAAAAATTACTGTTTATAGTCAAGTATTTGGATCAAAAAAAGAACACGGTAAAAGGAGAAAATTCTAAGAATAAATTTTTCCCTTGGCACAATTAATATTTCTGGGCTAAAATCAAAAGAAAAATCTGAAGTTGCTAATTAAGATATTTTTGGTCTATCCTGCTTCCTGTGAAAAATAAGGACTTTAATGGATATATATATATATATATACACATATATATGTATGTATGTATACACGCACAAAAACACATACACATGTATTCTGATATACACACTCACACACACATATACATTATACACATACATATGTATATATACATATATAAAAATATATTTACACTAATAATTTCTCCATATTAAACTGTGCCAGGGAACACTTTTATTGCAACAAAATTACACATTACTAAAGAGTTACAAGACGTTTGTAACATTTTCTGAAAAATTTACTTTGTTTATATTATATCTTCGGGAATTCAAATTGAGTCTTGACCAAGTACCAAAATTTGTGCATGTAAGAGACATAACTAGTAACGGTAAATATGCTTGACATTCAAATCAGTTCACAAATAAGGCATCACCAAAAGCACATAGAGCATTGGTCCACTGAAACATGCTGAACCAATCATTGGCATGTTTTCTGCTCCGCATTGAAAGGCAGAACCAAGAACCAAATAGCTGAACGTAGAATTAGGGGCTAATTCCCAAAGAAATGACAGGCTAGAATAGAACATTTATACCAATCAGTCATCCAAATGCTCATGTCAGTTATTTCTAGAAATATACATCATCCTAATTTAGAAATATCTGTGTAATTGCTATTGTCCAATTTTGTATGCTACCTAAATCACAGGTATGTTTCAGTCAGAGGAAACCCGAAGGCCACTTAGATCGTTTCACTTGTTGCACTGAACCAACACTTTTGGTAATGGTTTAGATTGAACTGACTCAATTATACTAAAAACAAAACAGAACACGGACAGGCAAAAAACAAAACTTTAAAGAAAATGTAGAAACAAGGTAATGTTTCTCTGGCCTGTACTTTCCATTTAGGATGGTATTTTTGCCTTATGGTAATAGCATTAAATTCAAAATCATTTATCTTTTTTTTTTTTTTTTCCAGTTTCTTAATGCCACAGTCACCTGAGAAGAGGGATTGAAATCACTCAAATGGGTCAAGTCCTGTTCTAAGGCCTTTATGACTTGCCATACAGTATACTTGTCAAGCAAGGGTAACATTATGATTGTGGAAAACAGGCATTGAGGGAGATGAATGAGTGATCTCTTCAGCAGCGACTCCATTCCTCTACAACTTTGCCCAAATGACTAATGCCATGTTCTTTTGGCATCCTAGAAGAGTTATCTTACAGCTGTTCAGAAAGTCATCATGCAGCATCAGGCTTGTTCATTGCATTGTACATCATTCCTCAGAGCTCGGCTTTTATTAAGGTTTCCACTTCAGTTTTTGATGCATAAACATTCAAAGTACACAGAAAATTCAAAACAGCATTTGTTTTCCTATGGTTTCCCTCTGTCTAATTCTTCCCAACACATCTTTAAAATCGAAAAGTTGGGCAGGAAAAGAAAAATTAAATATGTTAGTAAAAATGTGAAAGTCTTCCCATTATGCCTATTTTATTTTTTTTCACTTGAAAGAAAGAAAGAAAAAAGGCATCTTTGAGACATACTAACAATAGAGGAGGTAAAAGGCAGGCCCGTTTTCTTCTAATTATAGCTGTTTTGAAGGACTTTGTATAACCAAATGCTGTAGCAAAACACACTGCTCAGAACTTCTCATCTGCTATGTCACTGGTTAGTAACAGTCCCTGGCTTTCATTTACTTGTAGCCATATCTTGCAAACAGTCAACAACAGGGTAGGACACATTTATGAAAATTATAAGAAATCATCCTTAAGGACAAAGACAGTTGAGAAAGAAAACTTTTTGTGCCATTTTCATGAGACTTAAACCAATGAAGTGGGAAATTTAAGCCCTTCTGCTCAATATGGAAAGGACTCCGTGGCGCCTCTCAAAAGCAATGCCCTTTCAGGGACTGTTTTTAACTATTATTATCAGTTGTTACAGAGATCATGCATCATTTTAATATTTCACATAACTAACATGCAGAAAACAGGCTTGAACCTGGAAATAAAAGTAGCAAAAAGGACTTGCAATAAGGGTTTCAACCAGTATATAAGCAACTGCATATCAGAGCAATACATCTTAGAAATAAATCATGCTGCGACTCTTCATTCCTTTTATACAGTCATTGTTACATTCATACCAAATACAATACTTATTTTCTTTCGAATAAAACAAAACATGGATTATTAGTAGGGATGACTAGTGACAAGATCAGACAGACGGCAATGATTTTAAATGGTACAGCCACACATACACAATTTCCTATACAACTTCCAAAAACATTGACAGAAAATGGAAATCAGCAGAGACACAGAGGGACCTCAGGAACAAACTCTGGGTGGGTGTTAAATTCATTTGACACCTGTAGCACCTGCCTAAAAATCAACTCATTTCTACTCGTAGAAATGCTATGGATGTTGACTAGAACTGTTATTTGCAACTAGTGAAAATGCAAGTTGGGACATAAAGGAAATGACTTCCCTATTTTCAACTGATATATGGATATAAAGGGAGAACAGATCCTTCTACTTACTATGATGACATTCAGCATTTATAAAATGAATTAGTAAAAAAATGGGAAATTATCATGGACAAGGAAATCAGACTACTTCATTTACTGACAAAACGAGGCATTTTTTGCTGAAAGCTTTCTCAGGCCTTCCATTATTCTAATAAGGAAGGAATGTGCTTTAGATGTCTGAACTAGAAAAACTTTCTGATATCAAAACCTCAAAAAGTTCAGTAAAAATTTCTAGATTGTCTGGATCTGAGGTGTTACTTATAGTTCGCAAACAGTACTGGGAAATATTTCCAGCTGCAAAAATAAGCAAAGGAAACTGTAGATTAGTCAATACCTAAGATGTCAAGGAACAGCTCATTTTTTAAAAGCAAGCAGAACAAAGTATCCCTTCATCTTTGCTGGGGTTTTGTTGTTGTTGTTGTCGTCGAGGGTTTTTTTTAATTTTTAAACCAGAGTCTACTCAATCCTCGTACTCCACTCAGCTCTACAGCAGTTCTGGTGACCTCAACAATTAGTAGATCTACGAGGACATCTAGTGGATCTCTACGAGATAACAGCTGGTGAAGAACATGAACTGAGGTTTCGAGACCAGCCTAGGGCAAAAAAAGGTCCCACCTCACTTTAGAATTGAAATGCCTACGGTGTCATTTCAATTCGTCAGGTTCTCATGATCCACACTGTAAGTAAAATAGCAGCATTAAAGGACGACTAGACTGATCTGATCGCCTTTTAGCAATGCTGGTGTGCATCATGAGACTGAAATATTTAAAGGACTTCCCCCACACAATTCCAGTTTCCTGAAAAATACAGCAGTGTATCTTAAACTGTTTCTGGGAATTTATTTTCTCTTAACACAACTGGCAAAGCAGAACAACTCCAAGACCATAGAGACAGTCTGTTCACTACCTTGCAATTTTTGCAATCAAAGGCAACTTGTTACTTCTTTTGCTGGAATTCATAGTTCTTTGTCAAAACTGTACAAACAGTAGGTGACTTGAGTGGACATTTTGCCCTATTTTAGTAGCTATAAGAATGACTCATAAGTTTTGAAGCAATGACAAATTTATAGACCAATTCATTTTAATTTTCAAATCTGATTATGACCTTTCCTTCATTACCTTAAAGAAGACTCTTAGCCAGTGTACTATCAAAGCTAACTGTACTTACTTCTGAACAAATTGAAGCTATTGAGGAAATGGAAAAAAAACCAAAACCACTATGACAAATTATATGGCCTTTTCCTTTCTCATGCTCTCTTAGAATGAAGTGCTCTTCTTTGTTTATATATTACTATTTAAACTAATTTCTCTGTACCAGAAAGATCTCGGCATAGAAATGTATTTTAAAGAAATACATTTTTTCGAATAAATCCAAATTACTTCTAGTATTTTCCCTCGAAGTCAATGGAATTTCTCATTTTATCTATAGAAAGGAGTTTCTTTTGGGATTATTACTTGGTATTGATTATCATGTTGGCCTGTTTCACAGTCTCCCTTTCTGTGCTGTCCTGTGTTTCTGCTGTGTCATTCTATTGTCTGAAACCAGATCTTCTGGAGACATTCTTCTTCATTCTTTGTATCCTTTCTACCACAAGAGCATCTCACTCTTTTAGGGTAGTTTGCAGTCACTCCAATAAGTTAAATAGTAAATAATGATAATGAATCAAAAACTGAGAGTTTCTGGTGTAATACTGAAAAAGTGTCATAGCTTCACTTACTTAGAATAGCTGTAGATATATGGTATGGTTAGCAGCCTCAGTCTGGTACAGTAATGCCTCACTGCAGCTATGAAATATTTGATCCCTCTTGCTGTTTGAAAGAACAAGCCCATATAATACCAACACTGCCTTATAACCAGTACATTTCTTTGCAGTGCTTGTATTTCTAAGCAGAACATTCTTTCCATGTCCCAAATGCTGTTTTAATTTAAATGATCATGACTGTATACACTAAGCGCCTGACAAGAGCCTTCATAGATTCTGTACACTTAAAAGTTGTATGACTTAGATTGATATGAAGTGGTCTATAAACTTCATATTCTACACATAGTAATAATGTAAAATGTTACTGTTTAGGTATTGAAAAGTCAATGTGGTTCTACTCATGTAATAAATTTCAAAGCAAGCAAGCTGAGGAAAATAATCACTGCAGCTTGTTTCATGTTGAAAATATCTGTGAGTTTACACACTAAAAGTTAGCCACAAATCTAATGCTGTCTGGCTTTCCCCTTATCTCCTTTTTTGCCTGTGAGGAGAAAGGAGTCAGGAAAGGACAGTAAAATACTGCTGTATTGCTCTTTGTGTCAGATATGCAATGGAATAGACAAAGTACAAAAAAACCTGAACACGGATCTGACAATGAATTCCACTTAACTGGCAAACAGTGCTATAGTGGTAATTGTCCCAGCCTAACTGATAGCCCTAAAAATTCTCGAGATATCTCTAGAATAATTTAAAGGAAATACTAGTGCCAAGATCTCACTTTGAAATAGAGATTAAAAAATAAGGTTGTGGAAAAAAGGGGGAAAAAAAGTGTAAGAGGGGAAAACTGCTGTATTTTCTTCAACGTCACCCTAATGTCCACGGGTGTAAACGATGAGAAACTTGTGGGTATGACGTCACTGCTACATGCAACATAAATAAAGAAAAGAACCAAAATACTGAACAAAAATACTCTCTGCTAGAGAAAGACAGGTTGGACCGCACTCTGGGCTACAGGGAACCCATTTTTACTCACAATAGATCACTATCAGTGTGCAGTTAAAATATAGTAGGGGCCGTGTTCCAAGGCAGCAAGAGGAAAAATAAATCAAAAGTTTGTCAATTGTCATAGATTACAAGAAATTCCTTCAAACAAATCAATGTACATATGATATGTCCCCTCTGGGGTTCAACCCCCACCGCTCACAGCAAGCACTGTCACTGGAAAAAATATAGAGAGAATTAGACCATAGCTGTTGCACAAAATGAAAGAAACAGGAGTAGGAGGTCATCCAGTTTAGAGATTTCATCCCAATATGGCTGTGGTTTATATAAATATACACATATATTTGGCTCCTTGTTGCAAAAACTGCAGTGGAATGGAATAGGAAGGAGACTGGAAACATTTTAAAAAACATTAACAATCTGTGAATAAAATTTCCACATAAGCATTTCCCTAGACAATGTGATAGCAGCATTCATAGGTTATTCAGGAAGTGTGATGGGTAAGGAGACAGTGATGGCAAAGAAACTGCAAAAGGAAACCGAGGTTACAATTATCCCCAGCCTTGTGGAAAAGTACTGATCTCCTCTGAATTATTAACATTAGGCCTAACAGGTTTGGACAAATGGCTATGTAGGTCATATTCACGTTTAGACCTCACATAACCACAAGCTACTCTTCAGACAATCTCTAAATTAATGTGCAACCTCAGATGCATTATTAAAGAATGCAGTTTTCAAGTGTCACAGGAAGATGTATTAATTAATGCCACCATAATTAAGTTTTCCGTGTAAAGATGTTCTTTCATATTTAATTCACCTGAATGTGTCAATATGTTTGCATACAACCTTTCAGTTCATCTTACACATTTTCCCCATTCAGCTGCCTCTAACTACTATGTTATTTGGTAATTAAAATATATTTATCATATAGGACTACATATATGCATGTGTTACGATTTGCAGTGTCTTTGAAAATCAAATTGAAGTACTAGCTGTTGACAGATCAGTTGACAGTTTCCTAATTCAACGGGGAAGGAATTTTCTTAATTTATGCTTTGTTTTGGTTAGACTGCATTTTTAAGCCCCATGGCTTGTGGAGCTTACAGATGAGTAGCACAGTAAAGATTTTTCAAAAGTGATTAGTGATTTGAAAGCTAAAACTAAGACATCTGAACAGTAAACTGCATCAAAATCAGGTCCTGTAAAAGAGATCTCAAGGCTGGCACTAAAATTTGAAAGACAAAAATTCACTAATTACTGTTGAAATTTTTCATTTACATTTTTTGCCTCTTGACAAGAATTTAAAAGCAAAGCAATTGCATTATTTCTAATAGTTGTGAGCATGCTCCTAAGTGAAAGCTGTTCTCAGTGGTACTGAGAGTTGCCAGCTATCATGGTATTTGTGACCATATGTGTGTGCATGTGAAAGTAGAGGGGAGTGAGCAGATGAAGGGAGAAGGAAGACAATGAAAGATTTTACTCTCACTGACCATTTGTTTCTAACTGACTCAGAGGATTCTCTCCTTAATAAGTGCTCTCCTTCAGTGCCCACTGCAGGAGCTCTGAGAGCCGCTTCCTTCTTCTGCCTCACTAATTCCATCATTTTGTTTCTTCACTTTTCCAATACCCTTTAATTTACTGGACTGATACATGTGATCATGCCATTTGGGATCTTCCCTCGTGCTACCCGTAGAAGCTGCCTCTCTCACCTCTCCTTGGCCCTACTTCTGCTAAGACATGCATTGTGTTCACTGGCTCAAAGGATACTCTTTTGTCCCTGGTTTTCTAATACTGAGAAGGTTACACTGATTCTCATTGATGTATAATAAAAGTTTCTTGCCTTATATAGTATGAATTTCTGACTCCTGTCTGCTAAGATTTCAATGAAAAATGCAGGTCTCATAATAAAATTAGAAATCTTTGGGAACTGTTTTAATATAGCATGTGTATAAAGCATGCACTATATGGAAGAGGAATAGAGAAGAAAATACAAAATAAATAGGTTTAGGTGTTTTGGGAGGTTTTTGTTAGGTTGGTTTTTGTTGGATTTTGTTGTTGTTGTTGTTGTTTTCCACAATTAAACAGGTAACATTTCTCTTTTCCCTTTTAACAAATATTTGAGTGTGTAAGTTACAGGCAATCCGAGGCATCTGTAACTGGCTTTACCAGAACTTATTCAGCAGCCTCATTGGCTTTGGTCTACTACTTTGTGCACAAAGGGAGAGAGGGGTGGGAAAGGAGTTTCTTTTAAAACTCCTGGGATGCATTTCTTTATTTCCAAAATCATCTTCATTAATTCTTCAATTTCAGACACCTTTTAAAGGCAGATAATGTCCAGTTCAGACTCTCTTCAATCCCCTAAGACAGTACAGTGATAATACTATGACTAAATTTATAAATAGGAGAGATTTTTTTTCCCTTTTAAAAATAATGGTAAAATAGACGTGGTCAAACTCTTTTGAAATCTTTCAGTTTTCCTTATCAGTACTTTTGAACTGAATGATCTTTTCCATGACAGAATACTATGAGATGTACATAAATATTTAGACATTCATTAAGAGATGGATCCCTAAGTCCTTTTGATATCAATTTTACAAATACTTGAGTCAAACACATCCTTGGCTAAAATACGGTTCTGATAGTTCCTTTAAAAAGTCCTTTCAAAGTATATATAGAAAAAAATGCTAATCTCTATGTATTTACAAAAATAAAAATTCTAATCACAATTCCACAATTATTTCTTCATGAAATCTTCCAAACAATTTAAAGAGTAGATCTTGACCAAACTAAACACAGCATCACAGCTACTGAATCTTCTAAAAGGACATATGTAAGAGGTACTAACATTTCACCTCTTCCAGATAATCTCTTCTTCCTGTTAAATTCATTATTTATTTCAATAATAATTTATTTCAATAGTTATATGATGCAATATTATCGTATATTTTTTTCTTTCACAGTATGGTGTTGAACAAGATACACAAAAGTTCTTTACAGAAAACTATTGCAATTGCTGGATTTCTGCATGGTATGAATGAGAGCAGAACTTCACTGTTACCTCGTTCTTAACTCAGAAACATCCACTATTGGATACAGATAGATTTAATTCATCAGATTTTGGTAGCTTTGGACCATAATGAACTTTTTAATGATGAAACAGGTGTGAGTGGGAAATACAATAAAAGCATAAGGGCTTCAGAAATGCAAATGGTACTTACTATGTTACTTATTACTTAGCTTTTCTTCGTGTAAAACATGTAAACATATGTACAGATATTCTTTAAAGATGAACAGTTCATGAAAAGGGAAGGGAGCGACAGAAATATTACTTACGCCGTTTGCAGCCACATTTTTTTATCCTTTTGGGATCAGTGATGTCATCGTGACAGGCCTTGCAGTAAAAAAATGCCCTAAAGAGACAAAATGGAAAAACTGACACATTTCTTAATACATATAAATGAAATTAGTCCCACATTTCCTCTTGTTGCAGTGCCAAATTAATGAAACATGCCAGCAGTAATTTCCTTTAATCTCTGAAAACACTTAGACATTGAAAGTAGGAAATATTTGCTGCAAGAACATTAATTTCAAACATAAAACTCCAAATTACTGTTTCTTTTAATATACTTCTATTTAAAACATAATTGGGAGAAGGGATGATAATTATGACATAGTGTATCAGTTAATTTGTCTTTTATCTTAGAATAAAAGAGCATCCAATGAATTTTGTCACCAAATATATATGTATAATTAATTATTTCTTCTTATCAGACATACCAGTTTTTTGATTTTTTTTTTTTTAAGACTGTCTAGCACCCTGGGCCAATTTTTCATCCTGGTCATAAGCAGGACTTCATTATGAATAAAATGAGATTGCAATGTGACAGTAACATCGGATATGCTATCTACAAAAACCCAAACAAATCCAGAAGGGAAAATCTACTCAAAAGAAGTTCCTAAAGGAATAAATAAATGAAAGAACTGAAATAATCTTGATTTAGACTACTTTTTGTCCATCACCATATAGGTTTCTAGTCCTGCTATCAAATGGCTTGCCACTAGGTGAAGCACTTGGGGAACTAAGGAAGTAGAAAAAGGTAAACATTTGTGTGCTGGTTTAAGGCTAATTGGAATATTTTAATAGAGAAAATTATATTATAGGCTGTGAAAAGGAAACAATGGTGGTGTCTACTTCACTCATAGGTTTGCTGAGATGTTTAGGAATAAGTACTCAAAACAAAAGATAAGCCACTCGGGCTTGTTGCTGTCTCCGGGGCACAGCGTCTGGGGCTGTCTAGCAACTTCTGGCGATTAATTTCACTAATCACTTTTTCTTCTAACTCCTCCTCTGGCCGATCCTCAAAACCTTGGGGTAAGGTATAGGGGTGGGGAGAAGGTGGAAGGGTGGTTGGGAGCTCCTCCTGGGGTCTCTGATTTCTGGGAGGGGTGTTGTGTTTCTGTATTACCTTTACCTTGTATATTTCTGTAAATATTCCTGTATATAGTGTATATATCTGCTTGTATATTGTGCTGAGCTGTAAATATAGCTTCATCTAAACTTCCAGCCGACTGAGTTTTAGCCTGGGTCATTTTACAAAGTTGGGGGGGGGGGCGGGTAACTCCCTAAACCTACATCAATTTGATTTTTACATATGATTAAAACAAAATTCAAATTTAATAAATAGCCATTGGACTGCCCACATGAAAGGTTGATCATGCCTGTCAAGATAACGAGTCACGTAAGGCTACTATGACACATTTCATGAGGATCACCAAGCTAGGCACTAGCTGGACAGTTAGAGTTTACTAGGATTCCTGGCAGTGTAACAAATTATACATACTTTTTAACCTGCTGAAATTTCCTGTACTTAACCGTATTCAAGATATGTCAGCTCAATGCCTGTCTTCCCAACCCTCCCTCTCTGCACATTTTTCAATATAAATTGACAGTAAGAACTAAAACTGCCACTATGCCCATGGATTTTGGTAACAGTATTGAATGGTTGGATTGCTGCAACAGTAGGGAGATCACTGGAGCAGAATAATCTATAGTCTAAAATATAGAAAGAAAAATTAATACACAACCTCCGGATAAACACAGCCTTCAGTAGTTCAGCTAGAATGATTGCTACCAATTCTTTTTAGATTAATTAGTGTCTATCCCAGGTGTAACATTAAAAGTAATGTTCAGAAATATGAACTGGATACCTAATTCAAATAGTTACCTAAATTATTTTCACATCTGATTAACAGCCCTGGTAACTAAGTGACCCATCAGGAGAAAAGTCTAGCATATGAGACATGCACCACAGAATACAAATTTACATTTGCAGTAAGACCTCATTGAATGTTATTAACAGTTCTAAAATGAAAATGTTATGCTAGTTACTAATAGAAGACGCAAATTCTAATTGTAGCAAACAATTCTGCAAATAAACTCTGAGGAAGATTACTGTTTCAGGCTGTGAAATTGTCTTACTATTTCAAGGAAGCAGAATGTAAAATGGGAAAGCATTCTCTGTGCCTTTTGCATACTTTGCTGAAAAAGTTTCTGGATTTCGTAGGATTGTTTTGTTTGGAGAAGACCTTTGATCATCAAGTTCAACCATGATCTAACTCTACCAAGTCTGCTGTTAAACCATGTCTTTTAGCACCATGTCTGTGCATCTTCTCAACACCTCCATGGATGGGGATTCAATCACCTCCCTGGGGAGTCTATTCCAGTGTTTAAGAACCCTTTCAGGGAAGTTACTTCTAATGCCCAACCTAAACTTCCCCTGGCACAACTTGATGCCATTGTTACTCAGAAAAGACAGGCATTCATATCACTACAACCTCCTTTCACGTAGTTGTAGACAACGTAGAGAGGCAGTTGTCTTCAAAATCTCCTTCCATAAAAAAGAAAACAAACTCTCTCCAAGGAAATTAGAATAATTTGTTTTTTTTCCAAACCATGAGTTGTCACCAAGATATAAGCAAGGAGGAGAAAACTGTCTCCAATTATTACAACTTCTCCCCAATCCAACTGTAAGTCCTTCTACTGAATAAGAATCCACTAACATTCTCTCAAACTTTATGCATGAATTGGATATAGTCGATTTCTACAGATCCTGTTTCTGAACATCCTAAAGAGTACCTTCAATCCTATATGCAAAGTCAGAAGCAGTGATTACTGCAATAAAATTATCCTTCTACACAACTGGATTGAATTAAGTGAATTTGAAGCATGTCGATTTCTGATGTTAGTACTAACATCTAAATAAATAAAAAATAATAAAGATGCCATTCCTAGAGTTTATTATATTTAAACATTTTACATTAAGCTATTTAGCTAGGCATAATTATTTCTAGCTCTATAATTGTTTATAATATGAAACTATTGTTCTAAAAATGTAAAAGTAATTTTACCAAGACAAGCATGTTACATTTCATTGTGCAATATATATTTGATAACTATTAATAGATTAATTCTCTCCATTAGGGTGTAGCACAAAAGAAGAATAATTATATTTGCATTTCAGGTACATTTTATTTATTAACCTCCCTTTTTTTCCCACTCTAAAATATCTCAGAGTATTTTTCTGACTTATATGTCAGGTAATTTTTAGTTACAGTATGAAATAATTTCATAGGAGAGTGTAAAACATCATATAACTAATAACACAAACCACCTAGCATCTCAGTAAAAGAATGTAAATACATTTCTGCATTCACATGGAGTTCTGCATTCTCTCACTGAAGAAAAGCACCAGAGAGGAAAAGAACTGTATGTTGAAAGGCAGCATACCTGAGGCAGTGTTGGATATAAATAATCCAAAGATGATGTTAGAAATGTGAGAGGACAGGGCCATTGTTGTGCTGGTCATTATGTTTCTCCTAACTATCTCAGTTCTTTAATGAAATAGAATTCAAGTTCTCAGTGATTTCACTGTTTTGACATTTTGACTTTCTTTAAATGTTTGTGGCAAGTATGCTTTGCTTAAATACTATTTTCACTGTAATTTAATGATTAAAAATTTAAGTTACAATTTAAATATTTTATTCTAAGAATAGGATTTGGCTAAATCAAGGGAAATATCAAGTAAAAATCAGATTCTCGGTAGCATGCCTTACAATAAAAACACAAATCACAAGGAAGCACTTGGCTGCAAGCATTTCCTTCTTTTCTTTTTTAAATAAATCTTACCTACATTGAGTAATTCTTTATTTTTAAAATTACTTTCTCACATTGCTCTTTTATTCCTTTTGAGCATATTATAATCCTAACAAATGTATACAAGTTTGGTTCTAAACACAATACCACAAATCCCATTTTCACTCAATTCAAATCTAGTATAACCAACTCAATGAACCTCTGAAGCTGTCTACAATGGTTGGGATTGTTGTAGTTTGGTTTTTTTATTATGAAGCTGCAGAATAAGGAATAAGGAAAAATTACAAGAATTATTATTCTGCTAATGAAGTTATGAAATTGACCACAGTAACTTGCTCACAGCACATATTTGCTACTGTCTAAACAAGAATTACTTTAAACCTGAAACTCACACAAAACTGTTATCTCTCTCCAAATATTTCCATTGAGATTAATTATAGAGAAATCAGATCAAAATGGTCTAAATTTTCTAGCAGGATTCAGAAAACGAAATTAATTTCTCTTTGCATCTCCCGTGAAATTATTTCACTTCCTTGATTTGGGACTGTAGTTAAGAAAACTGCACGCACACATGGTTGGTTCAGCAGAGCATCAATTTAATTTCCCCTAAGAATCTTTCAAGAGATAATAATTAGGTGATGTGCTTACATGTGAAGTAAAAAACAAAATTAAATACTCTGTTTAAAGATAAGAAGATATGATTTACCTTTTTACTTCTTTGGCATCACTTGCAATGAAGAATCCTAAAGTGCCTTCTTGAATCTTGACATGGTTTCCAGGATTGATTAGTATACTGCTCAGTGAAACAAGAAAAAAAAAATAACAGAACATAAGTTTAACTTATTTTTAACTGAAAATTCCAAAATATCTTTATTTGATTCTGTCATAGGGGACCCACTAGTTAGGAAACGCTGCAAAGAAGTTTCAAATCATTCTTCCTTGAAATTTCTAATCACATAGCAGTTTTACATCCTCTTTACAAAAACTGAAGTTTGAGACAGTCACATGCCTCTACCTATAATCATATCATTTAAGTGTTTACATCTGCTTCCTTATGTTTTACATTAAATATAGACTATATGAAATAACAAAGAATCTCTAAAACACGATGAGTGAACCTGAGCATTTCAGTGTTCTTGCTCTGTCATACAAAGTGGTGAGAAATTCACAGCATGGTGAAAGGGGAAAAATCAGCAACCACCACTTGGTAACAATAAAAAATAATTTATGAAACTAAACCCTTTGATGTATTTTTTTTCCAATTTCTAGTGAAATATAATGTTAATGGGACCCCTATCTGAACATATCACGTTATTGTTTAAAATAATAAATGCACACATACACTCAAGGGGAATGGTACAAGACAACCAGTCACGACAGCTGAAAAAACATAAAAATGAATAGAAAATTTTAAAAACACTGCTGAGCAGCCATCAAAGAACAAAAATAACCCAAACACACTGACAGAATAGCCTCATCTAAATTTGATGAAGGAAATCATAAACTGCTATCAAGAAGTGAGGTACTCCATGTCTCTCTATAACATGATTTTTATTTTCATGAAAATGTAACAAAAGTTTTTTGGTAAGGCACTTAGAAAAGTACCAAGTTGAATATGAATATACAGATAAATGTAAAGATATTCTTCAATAGATTTTATTAATGTGTGATACAGCTAAGCTTTCGACCTGTTAAAACTTAATAATGCTTGTCAAAAGTTCTCTGTTTTTAATCTTTTATGAAAGCTTAGCCTTTGTAAGTCCAAATATGGTGTTCAGATACACATAGCCGATTTACAGTAAATAAAGACTACCAGCAATTTAAATGCTTGTGGATTTAGTGCAAATTGACTTTGGGGAAATATATATATAAAAACAAATAAATCACATTTCTGAACAGACATATGTTATTAAAATTTGAAGGCCAAAAGTCTTTCATGTTATTGTTAGGAAGGGAAATAACAGTTCTCAGCATATATCTCATCCAAGGTGTTATTTATCATCTACATATTAGTAATAAATTAGTGTGACAAAAAAATCTACCTGGAAGCTTTATGAGTGCATTTTTTTGTGTGATTACACACAACCATAAGGCCCTATTGAAAGAATCTGCAGGCTGCAAAATAAAGTGCTCATAAGTTAAGAATTAAAAGGCTGGTGATGCAGCCATAATTCATCCCCCATCAAGTAGATGCTATGAAATAATTCCTAATTCAATAGCTGCAAACAATTTTTTTTTCTCACAGTCTGGAATTCATACAGTGGTATTTTATTGTCATTATTCAAGGTATGGCCTCTTGTAGTTTATCTTTCTTATAAATCAGTATCAGATTTTTCTTATGTGTTTTTATGCAGTGTTCATCACTATAGGACTCAAAAGAATCACAAAGCCTTTCTGTCCAAACCATTTGACATGTCTGCAACTGCTCCATGTTTCAGTCTCCACTGAAAATGTGGAGACTTTCTTTCCTGTCTGCTAGCACTTAATTTGCTATTATACTCTAAATTTAATTTGTTATATTAAAAAATAATCTACAGATACTAGTGTCATCTATTTCTACTATGCTGATCTTTCTAAAATACTCATACACTTGTAATATGGTTTGGGTTGGGTATTTTTCTTAGGTACAAATGGGTACTGCTCTGTCAGAAAAACACTTTTTTTGGTCCTTATTTCATTATTTGCCCTTAATCACTGAAGTATTACAGCTTTTCAGCGAAAACAGGTGAATCCTTTTCTTTAATTAGATTCACCTTTTCCCTACCCCTCTCCCCCATTATTAAATATAGATAACACATACGTAAACAGTCAAAAATCCTACCAAAAGCACTTAAACTCCACAAGCTGAGGTAAACAGTAGGAACGTGAATGTTCACACCCCCCCCTCACAGAACTTGAAATCTGACAAGGAAATAAGCAAATGAAGCAGCTCTTTTAAGAGGCAGTGAACATAATCTTAAATCAGAAATAAATGGTTTAAGGTGTAATAATTGTGAGCGTGACTTTGTATCTCAAGGTTTTCTGAGACACAGAAATTCATCCAGATGGGTCAGTGTATAGACTTTATTTTTTGTCAGATTTTATACTTCATTCACATAGGCTTATTTTCACAAATACAAAGTATTTATTGTCACAAAATATGGATGTGGTCACAGCATGACCTAAGCAGCAAAATCTTCTGTTGGGAACAGAAATTATTTTGCCCCATCACTGCTACTGGCAGAGTTACAGCAAAGGCTCATAAAGCTTATACTTAACTAGAGCAAAAGCATGAGTAATTACTACTGAGTCTATACGGATTTATTAAATATGCTGCTTATTAAAGCAGCAATTGAATGATTTCTTGTGAGACCTGTAGTGTCATTAGCTAAAGTTATGCTTTGATAAGCACTGACTCTAATATGTACAGCAAGGGAAATGTTTCAAATTAAACAAATAGAATAGAGAACAAAAGAGGACAGAGAAAAATAAAATAGGTTTAAGAGCATACCATGAAGAATGTATGCATCAATTACTTAGATACGCACGTATCCATTTAAGCAGCTCATGAAAACATGCATATATATATATATATATATATATATATCTCCCCACAATTGAGAAGATAAGTACATGGCAAAGTAAATTAGAGTTTTAAGAGAGAAAGCTTCAACTAATGTCTAATTTTTATGCATCTCCAAGGCTGGGGAGTTTTGTAGATACAGGAAGTTGTAGGGAAAGGGAAATAAGGACTTAAACTCATTATGTTTAATAGCAATATATACATAGCTAATCCCTATGCACTCTCTGCCACACATTGGAAAAAAAGCTGTTCAAAGTGACATCCCTGATTTTTCCAAATATATGTTTTTATTGTAAAACATAACTTGATTTTTCAGTCTCCTAAATCAGCTCATGAAATTAAGCAAGGAAGGCCAAATATTTTCAAACCTTCTAAAAATTTGATCACATTTTATAATTTTTTTTCCACATTTCTAGTTTAAGTTACCTCAGAAACTAACAATAGCAAGCTCAGAGAACTTTTAGTCATAATTTCCTTAACAATACCAGTTCCAGAAAAACATTCCTCAGGACAAAGCTTTTCATGACAGAGGTCCCATGTCACTGCAAAGAAATAATTACCTCTTGCTTCTTCACACATGAACATTTTGAATACATGGCAATTACAGCCATATAAATAATGTGTTTAAGAGGAATTTAACGTACTTCAGTGTGAACTTAAAGAGAAGCCAGTTCCATTAGTTTATGGTAATATAACAATTTGCAAGCCACTTCTGAACAGAATATGCAGTTTGGAAATCTCCACTTTACACTTATCTGATGTCTAGCAAAAGTTAGTCTATTTGCTAAACAAGATTTGCATGGTGACTACAAGCAAGATCACACATCTAAGAATAATGAAAATGTCACACAGCAAAAAATTAGACATTGCCCTTGAATTTGGTTCTACTCTCAGGAATCACTGAATATATCACATAATGTTTTGGGTTGGAAGGGACCTTTAAAGATCATCTAGTTCCAACATAGACAGAAGTATTTTACACCAGAACAGATTGAGTACATCCAACCCAATCTCGAACTTTTAAAGGTTGGGAAATGATCAGGAACAAACTATCTATACAGCTGAAACTGAATTCCTAGACTGAATTGCTAGCAGGTGAAGCACAAACAGAAATTGGTGCACATTTTACATGTACAGTAGGGAAGGAAAATGGGAAAGGGGGAAAGGGGGAAAGGGGGAAAGGGGAGAAATGCAACATAAAAATTTCAGACAAGCGCTTAAGGATCTCTCTGACTTTCCAATGAAAATTTATCTGTTAGCATCTCTGATAGTGCATTAATTTTGTTCTATTTACTCACTGATTGGATTATATATTTCTGATGTTTTAAGTATACATTCTACCATCAGTAAAACAGAAATACGTATAAATATCTGTTAAGCAATTTTTTTTTTACCTGAAACTAGCCCAGAATATGAGCATTGCTCGATACCTTTTTGGTAGCATATGGCTGGCTGATCGGCTGCATAATACAACAATATTGTGACTCAGATAAATACTGTATTATGTCTTCCTTTAAAGCATTAAAAGTGAGCTAAGTTTTTGATCACTACTTGCAGGTCTTCCGTGTTTTGCTGAACTTAAACATATTTGGTGGAGAACCTGACAGCTGAAGGTTTGAACTGCAGAACAACTCCTGAACATAGTTTGGGGCAGGACTGATTCCCTCCAACTATTTATTTTCTACTAATTTCTGCTGTTGGGTGGTTTTATTTGTCTTCTGCTTTCAAATGTCATAGATGTTGAACTCAAATTATGTTTCTTGGGTTGAAACAGCATTAGAAACTTTGAAGGCTAATATTTTTTCATGCTATTAGAATATATAAACCACTATTTTTTAATAATTTTTCAGTATTAAAAAAAATCAGCAGGAGACAAAAAGTATTTCATGTATCTTCCTATAATACTCAGCTATCTCCTGTGTGGGTCATATGGCAGACACAACCAATCAGCTTTCGAGTCTGAATCTCCATTATACCCTATGTGTGTATTGGTCAGCCACCTGCTAAGTGATCTGGCTCTGCAATTTGCTTTGCGTGGTTTGAAAGTGGCTTGCATTACTGCTGAAGTTGTAAATGTACAGATCTTTGATCTTTTAATCTAGATGCAGCATTTATACAGTAGATGGCTCTCAGGTTTGTGTCAGTCTTCTCTGAGAGAAAAAACGTTTTTTTATTAAGACAGTAAAGGTGCAGTGAAGGTCTTGAAACTGCTGACAAAGGCATGTGGAGATGCCCAGCTAGTACAGCACAGAAAATAAGAAATGGTAACAACATTTTAACAGCACTATAGGAAGACTGAAAACTGGAAAATAAAGTTAAGGTCAATCATCTGTAGAGCCTCTTGAAGAATTACGAATTTTCTTTGTCAACGGCCTCATTTTTGTATTGTTTTTGTTTGTTCTTATTTTGATATCTACATTTTACAAAGCACTAAAGGTGGGATTCATCTAATCTGTCTCAGAATGGAAGGAGTTTTCAAGAAATTTCTCTCTCTCCCCTTGCAATCGTGGACTAAGCTTGAATAACTGAAAGGAGATTAGACATCTAATGTTGAGATTGATAAAGTTAGGTAAGATGAATCCCATTATCAGTGACAACTTCACATCCCTGCAGCAAGGAAACTTATCTGATTCGGTATACTCCCTCTATTTTAATTTATTTTTGAGATTTAGGGCTACCCTTGTAACTGCCATCATCCTTGTCTTTAAAAAAGGAAAAAAAAAAAAGGATCATTTGTTGAATTAAATGTAACAAAAATGATAAAATTTTGACCCAATAAATGACAAAAGCTGCAAAAACTGTTTTAAACCTTGTGGTAGATGTGCTGTACCATTCCCCATGTGACTGAAACAATAGCAATATCATTTAGTAATAAGGAAGATATTATGTGACTGCTATTAATACATTATCTAAAACAGGACTATGTGGTAGTACTGACTATAGATACCACATTTTTAAATAAAAATGAAAACCAACTAATATTCTTGATTGTTTCCTGCCATGCCCAGATGAAATGCACTACTATTAGATTAATTGCCTCTTAGAATATACCATGTCCTTCACACAACTAGAGAACTAGAATCACAAAATTAGCTTGGGACAGTATTTTTTTTTGCTTTGAGGTATGTTTGGACACAGAGTGTGAGGGTAGGTGCACAAATCCCACAGTGGGAGTTGTGTGCATACCAGCTTCACACTAATTGTAACTCTTAAGTATTGCTTCTTTCTTCTGGGCTCTATCATTGGCATTAATTCAGATCCATATTGCTTTACACACAAAAACCCATTAAGACAATAAAAAGAGTACAAGGCAAAAGACACAATGCACATTACATGCTACAGTATATTAAAGCTTAATTCCTATAAGCATATAAAAGGTTGCTCCCAGGAGTTAAGTTCTCTACAACATCAACTACGAAGTCATGATCTACAGGATGTATGTGAGGTATTTTATTGGGGCATAGTCCAAACTAGTTCAATGGTGCCGGTGAATTAAATACACTTTTAAACAATTAAATTATTTCTTCTGGTTCCAGAAGCACAATGAAGCAGCACAATGCATTTTATTCTGGGAGCAAGCAACTTTACTTGGTACAACACTTCTTCATACCGCTCATCATGCCAGCATTAACATGCCTCCACCACAAGATAATATATACTTAAAAGCAAGAAGCAAAGTAGAGGTGCAACAACTACAGATCCTTGAAGATGCTAAGTGTTGCAGTAACTTCTCTGCAGTTGGATCACATCAATAATGCCAAGCTGACAGGAAGCCACCTCTCTTTTCACACATCTACCCAGAAACCAGAGGAGAATTAAAAAAAGAAAAACCAACACAACAACAACATATACAATGCACGCTAGAGAACAGACATGGAAAGTACAGTTTGTAGAGTATGTCTGGACAATGAGAATGTGTCTCCAAAGACAAACACTGACAGTCAGACAGACTTCTATAAGCAATTATGAAGACAAAGCTGAGAGGAGGAAAAGAGGTAAGAAGAGACATAAAAGAGCAAGTCTTGTTTCCTTCATCCAAACCAGCAGCGAGACAGAATGTAGAGAAGAGAGGGGCTCACAGTATGGGATGCAAAAAAGAAAATGCAGAACATGCCATCTCAAATAAAAATAAAAATTGATAAACAAATACATTCAGTAACATCTTCATAAATAAGCTTAATAAATGTCATTAAAATGAATGTAACATATACTACAAACTATCCATGACACTTTCACTGGACCAATACGATAGCTTTAATGAATACTGTATTATGAATAACTGGGCTCAGAAGAAGACCAACAATGCAAAATAAACAGGTATTTGGTTGTTCATGGAAGATGAGACTATAAGAGAATATGTATTTTAAGACACGTTTTGAAGAAAGACTGGGGAAAGAAGGACATCAGTGACGGTGTGAATATGGAGACAATATGGCCACCCAAGGGCTGGCGAAGACAAAACACACATCGTCATGATACAGACCAAATGAAAAAAGAGGAGGGGAGATGTTAACTGTAAAGTCTGCTTTTCAAATATAACAGTCTGATACACCAATGACTCCACAAGAGGAAAGAAGAAAGCCTAAAACACTTAATACTGTTTTATTTTGTACTTCCTGCAAAGAAGTTAGTGCGTGAGTCACAAAAACCGATGGAGAGATAAAATGCTATGCTCTCTCCTCTTTGATATTGGGGGCTCATATATAAATATACACACAGATATAGAGATATATATACACACACACATAGACAAATATATATATATGTATATATGTGTGTGTATATACAGAGAAAGATAGACAAAGATGTTATCTTCCTGTGTTCTTGGCAAGGAATTAGTCCTGAAGTTAGAAGGAGTGGAGGTAGGATTTGAGGTTGCAAGGAAAGGTAACGAAGAGGGCATACCGCTTTCGGCTTCTGCAAACGACAAGAAAAAAATTGCGAATCAAACACTTTGATAAGAAATCAACTGACACCAAAGCAAAAACAAAAAAACCCTTTATTTAGAAGTCTTCGAGGCTCAAAGGTTTTTCTGCTGAGAATGAGAACAAATATATGGACAGACAAAGAAAATTTAACAAGAGGAATAAAGAGGGTTGCAGGAGGGAAGAATTCTGGTTAGGCTTTCCTTGCTTAGTAATGCGAATAGACAAAACAAAACAATAAAATAGGAGAAAAGAAAAGGCAAAAATATCTCTAAAAGACACTTCAAATAAGGAGTTTGAAAGTCTGTATTTTGAACTAATATATTTTTTCTATCTATTCAGCAAGCTTTGCTGAGACAATTTCAGGTTGATGTTCTCCATGTTCTTTTAACATTCTTTTTTTACAAGGAAAAAGAACACCCCACCTCTCTACAAATGAACTAAGAAAGACTGCTTTGAAAGCTGAAGTATTTGGCTAGTATCAGAGACACAAAAACTTATTTAAGGAGTGTTTCCTGCTCTTAATAACTGATTATAATATTTCCAGATACTAACTGGAGATGAAGGAATGGTTAACACACTGTGACCTGGAACTACTTAAAATAGCAGTTGGTCAGAAACTCACTAAATTCAGCTAACATTTTGTAAACTCAGAGGTTTCTTTGATATCTGAATAGTAATTTAAACATTATTAAACATATAAAAGTTTCAAAAACTAATCTAATCAGTCTAATTAATCTTCAAGATACCTCAATGAGAAACAGCTGCCCAGGTATGAAATCTTTACCCATTATTTGAAAACAAGTTTGCATTTATCATATCTGTGACTACATTTCCTACATTTAGCCTAGAAAAAAATTAAATTCAGCTTACAATTAACAAGCTAATATTGTCAAAACTTGTTATCAAGGTGTGCTTACTGTGTCGTGCAGCTTTATTTGGAGTCAGGAAAAAAAGGAGAAAAAAACCCCAGCTGCAAGCAGGAAGCTCAACTACTGCTTACTTGTATATTAACATTAGCTTGAGTAGAGTTCTGATGATTTCTAATTACTATTGATCTCAAATTCCCCATGGCAGAGATAACAGAAATTGGCTGCAAATCAAAAAGCTGTCATCTAGGAGACTGCCTGGAAATTAAAAAGAAAAAGGAAAAAAAAAAGAAAAAGAAAAATGCATATGCCATTCCAAATGTAATAAGGACATTAACAAAGGGAATGAAAATTCTGCCCATGACTTAAAATAGTACTAGGATTTATCATTAAAACTGAAGTGAAAATTTAAAGGGAGGAATTTCCTCACGTCTTTGAGAGTTTCACACTCTTCTGAATTCACTCTGTGCTGCTTTAGCTCTAAGTGCGATGCGATGAAGGCAGATGAAACTAATCATAAAAGGAAATTCCCCATGTAAAAAGAAAAAAATCAAACATAAAATTTACTTATAGAGATATTCTATTATTACTAGTTAACAAAAATTAAACTGATGGGGCTAAGATCTTCTCATCCGTTAGGCAGAAAGAATGATTTGAACATTTCCTCTGCTCCTGAACACACTGGTCCAAGACCTGTTTTGGCTTTGTGAGGAAACACTAGCATGTAATATTCTAAATTTTTTATTATACTTATCTTTGTAAAACCTCTCAATATTTTACTAAATACAAACCTAAACTATAATCATAAAACAAATCAGCCCATATCTACTGTTCGTTACTCTCATAAAGAGTGAACACTAGAAGTTTTAAAAGTGAACCATAATCAGTTTCTCTTTCACCCTTACACAGAAATGCCAATGAGGAACTTATGATATGAAATAAAATATTTCCAAAGTCAACATCAGTAAAGATAATTGGCAAATGACAACTATACCTTGTGCAAAGACAGTTTGCATTTGCAAACCATGTCATTTATAATTTTCATCTTAATTTTCCATCTTTTCATTTATTATGAAGTAAGGAAATGCAAGTACACCCAAGAAATGAGAAACTGAAGTTTTGTTCTGGTTAGGCTAAAAGTCTCCAGCTCAGAAAACCACATTTATGTACTTAACATACTTGGGTGGAAAAGCACAGGAAAGATACTCTGCAGGTAGCTATGCGATTCACCAAACTGTGACTATAAAACTGTAAGTCACCAATAAGACAGCAAATATAACTGTAGATCAGAGTTATAAGGAAATGCGAATATCTAGCCTACATGTTCTCTTCTTGTTACAGACATATTCACAAAATACAGCTGTTAACATCCCTTTGTTAGTATTGCTCCCTGTAATTTTAAGCCCTTTTTCCCTACCAAATCAATTAATTATGAACTGTTACCTGCATGGCTTTAAATAAGAAGGCATATGTGATTGTATCACATTGTGTTACTCTTTGTGAAATCCTCTGCATCACCTTGTGATTAAGAGTTCAACCCAACTCCCACTGAAGTTAGTGCAAAGAATTACATAGAAGCCATGAATTAACCGTTATTACTGAAAAAAAGACTGCGATATTAGCATTTATGTAATTAAATGATAACTGGAGTAATGACAACCTCAAGTTGAACAATAATTCTCAGGAGAATCAACAGAAACCTAATAGTTTCTAATACCAGAAATACAAAATCTGGAAAATAGTTCCACTGCGGTTACTGCTGTACTTTTTTTTTCTTAGAAGACATTAACCTGTTCAGAGACTAAAGAATAATTTAGAAGAATTTGTTTTACATTAGCTAACGTTGAGTGAGATGACGCAGTGGCAAAGTATTCTAACAGCCTATGAAAACTGGAAACATAGGAAAACTCTGATGTTTCAGAAAAAAGGATTTCTTAATCAACATAGTGTGGATGAAAATAATAGCCAAGAGCGCATACACCACTTCACGTACCACTCTATAATATATGGACGAATTAAGCAACTACTTAGCATGGAAATATCTTCTAAATTGTTGCAACATTGAATTTTCAACACTCCATGTTTTATAGGTATTAATAAATAAATACTACAATATATAATAATCATCAGGAAAATAAAATTCCTACACCTCAGAATTTGTGGCATGATCTCCAGTGACATAATTGGTTCTCCTGTGAGGAGAAACAATTGCACTCTAAAGTTTCCATAACTAATGGCCAAAGGTAAGATGAACTAACATGGAGCATTTCAGCTTTACTACTGCAGTACAGAATACAGTTTCTGACAGAAGTAAATAAAATTGAGCTCGGAGACAGCACAGTTGTAATTTTATTATATGAACCTCCACCTGTTGCAGAGCTCATTTATAAATTTTTTTGTTTTACAAAAATGAATGTACTGTAAAGCCCTGATGGTTGAGCTGACAGAAGATCGAAGTATCCTTGGATTTTTATGGATTTTTGTAAAATAACCCACATAAAACACTTTTCCTATCTATGAATCTATACTAATAATATTTTTTTCTTTTTCTTTGAGAAAAGAAGTCATGCAGTTGGTAATTTCAAGGCTAAATTAATCTTCTCCAGTTTCATGATGCCATTCATGTAAAAAGCAAGTTTTGTCGTAATGGATACCATATAAATACTATGTTTATCCTGTATTTCTGTTTGTCTTGTATTCTGTCTGGAGCAATTCTTCCAAATTAACTTAAATTAAATTATTATTATTTTGAGAATACACATAGTTACAATGAGTTTTGATACCACATCTGTTTTCTCTTTTTCCATCTTCAGTAAAGCAAGTTAAAACTGATGGACTATGAACAAAAACATTTTAAGTTTTGAAGTAAAAATTAATTGCACTTCTAGACATGGGACATATGTATCACGGTCCCTCAACCTTCCACTAAATCTTCTAATTTGAATTAATTTTAATGCCGAAGAATAGGGCAGAAATAAAGGCCTTTTAGTGCTACATGAAATGGTGTAATGCCATGGCACGCTAATTATACTCCAAAATGTTTCAAAAGTATAAGAATAGCTCATTCGGGGTTGGGGGGGGGAAAGGCAGGCAAAATTCTTAACAGTGCATTCCAGAATGTCAAAATTTCTAGGCATAGGACATACCTGCTTTCTCGTTTTTCCGACTTGTATTCTATGGCTATCATTAAGAGCTTTAGTTTCGCAAACACCAGTCTGAAAGAAAAGAGATCGAGAGTCAGTCCTTTTTTCACTATCAACATCACTTGGGTAGAAATGGTTGCAGGATTTTCTCAAAGGACTTAAACAAGCATCTTTCCCCATTTTTTTAGTTATATAAACACAGAATATATATTAAGGTCTTTCCATTTTGAAGATAATGAACACATATTTTCCTAAAAATATAAACTGACAAATTGAGAACAGTAGCACAAGCATCACCACATTATGTCTTAAAAACAAACGTCATGATACAAACCAAAAAAATTGCATTTGTCTATAGTTATGGATGCCTTAAAGTAAGTTTTCAAATCTTTGCTGGAATTCAGTGACATCCTGATTGCAGTATTCACTCCTTATAAAATGTGTAGGTACTGAACTAAAATGACAGTATAGTATTAATGTCAGGATTTGCCAGCTACAGTCACAGAGGAACATGACTGGAAGTAATATCTGACCAATATATAGGAAGTACATTCTGATACTGTAAAATAGTTTGGGTTTTTTTTCAGTACAAGTCTGTACAAGTGTCTATTTATAAGAAAAACCTCAAGGATGATGTTCATAGACTTGTAGAACTGTGACAGCGCAACGCTATTTATTTCAAGCTAATAGGTTCTGTGAGAATAAACAAACTTACCATTTTTAATGAAAATAACTCAAAATCACTTCCCATTTTTGTGACCGAAGTGTGTGCAAAAACTCACTTCCTGTTCTATGAATTTGTCACAAATTATACTAGGGCTCACTTTTCCATTAGATGGGCGCCATCTTCTGTGTCACACACTAACTTTTCCAATGTTCAGTGCTTCTCTACAAACTTCCTTACTTTAGTTAGTATTTTTGAAAATATTACAATAATACTGATTTTCTTAAAGCAAATTAAGCAATATTCTGCATATTTTGTATTGGTCACATACTTAGCGAGGAACTGTCTGCTGAACTGATAATAATCCTTATGTGACTTATGTCTCTCACAGCAACACGACATACATCACCCACAATAACATACATCAGTAACGTCCATTATTCTCTGTATATACACATATATACAGATCAGTATTATGTACCAGCTTCAGTTAGTGGCTGCTAACAAGACCAAAAGCAGGTGAGCAAAATCTATTTGCTGCTCACAGTACTGGATACCATCACCATTACTAGGATGGCAGCAAGAATTGGAGCTAAGTATTGAACAGGTTTTGGTTGCTGACCTGTCAATACGTCACAAAAACAGGGACTATAAGAAATGTCAATACAGAACTCTACAGTGATTTTTTTTCTTCTGTATTTCCCATATCAAACAATATCTTGGTTCCTCATTTGAAATTGCAATTGAAGTGTTGTGAAGTAGGAATAGAAATAGATCTTACTCTAATCCACACTTGGCTAGGGATTTTCATAAATATTTATTTTTGTGTATTCTTCTGCTAATCAAAACTATCATTCCACTGTTCTTTCTGGCTCCCATTAAAGTTCATCATGTTGGAATAAGAAAACTAAGTGATGACGTTGATCCTAAAAGAGCTCTATTGAAGATTTTAAAGATGAAGAAACCAAGCTTGCTTTATAAAAGTGAGTATTGTTAGTTTTCTAGGTATGGACAGAAAACATGGCTGCCACATATACAGAGTCTTGAAAGAATAAACCAAAAGTTGTCCAGTAGTTACTAACCCAGTAAACATTGCTTGTGCCAAGAGTAGTAAAAACTAGATTATCCAAAATCATAGTTGAATAATATCCTAGGAAAAAGCTCTTAAATTAACAGGACTGCTTCAGCCTCACTCTTTCAGAGAGTGAAGTGTGTTTACACTTCATGAAATGAAGTGCAATGAAATGAGTCAAAAGTGCTCATTTCACCCTCTAAGACAAGTCAGAAATCTAACTGGAGAGAATAATCAAATAGAGAACCAAGAACGTGACAGTTACAGGTTGTTCATGTTGTCCTTGCTCTGTGAAAGACTGGTTTATTTTGGAGTCACTCTCAGACTAGGAAATGCTACTATTAAGAACATATTCAGAAGACCATCTGCTGAGGAGCTGAAAGAGAATGTAAGATTTAGTTTACTCTTCAATAAGCATCATGCACACCTAGTCATACTGTTAGGGAACAGGATGAGAGAAATTACATTCATATATTGAAAATACATTGGTGGGAATATGTTCACAAAATACACACATAAAATTATAAATAAAACTTGCAGACTGATATTAACTTCCTTTTCCAATCTAATTCTTCACTCTGATACTGACATCCAAAGCTTGAAATACTTCAATAATAATGACTGTTCCATTCCCACAGAAAGAAATGTTTCTGCCCTCTATGTTTATAACCCAAACTGCATGGCAGCTTATTTACCAGAGAATCACATTCCTAGTGTAGCAATTAAGATCAATAACCTGAGGAAGCAGCACATCTTATTTACTTTCAGGGGTTTAAAATGTCATTTACAGCATGAATTTTAAAAGCTAAAAATCAAAAGCCATTCTCAAAGACTGTATATTTTGTGGGTAGTTCATCACGCTAAGCTGTTTGTGTTCTCTGGAAATGGAAAAGCTAGTTGTGCTCTACCAGCACAATTACATGAATGCCAGCTTTATGTCAAATACAATCTCAGTCACATGTTTCTATGAACTCCTATAGAAACTCAGCCTTGTTTGACAATGGTTTGGTGTGTAGATTTAGTTTTCATTATTGCAATTACTGTAAACAACATAAATTACCATTAATTCTGAAGATAATTTCTAGAATACATTATGGGATTTTCTATTTCAAGACATCCAGGAAAAGTTTTGTGCTTATAGTAATAAATATTTTCCCTCAAAAACCTAGTTGCAGTTTGCTTAATACAGACAGATAGATTGTGAGCCTTTTCATTTTACTATCAAAGTGAAAGCTAGGCTCTGTTATTGCCACATCCCAGAAAAAGACAGACTTCTAAAGAGGTAACATTTGTCTAACAGTTACTTCTTCTTCATTCTGATGCCATAACCTATGTTTATGCTACTGCAAAGATCAGAAAAGTTGGGAGACATGAGAGAAATGCAAGCAAAATCATTTTTCTTTACAGAATACATAGTATCTTACTACTATTTCCTCTTCTATGAATACAATCTGCAGAAGATTTTCTATGTTATCAAGTCAGACATCAAACTCCTCAGAGTTGAGCCTCTTTCTAAGTGTCTGAACAATTCCAAGAGAAGAGGAAATATGACTATCATAAACTACCCTATGTTTCCAGCCACAGTACTTACCACAGAAAAATGTAGGGATTTGCAGTCTCAAGACTGGCTAATGCTATTGTTTTACACTATATGCTTCAAGTAAACTTTTCTCATTTCAGAATAGATGTATTTTTCCTGACATATCTCACTTTTTAGAAGTGTTCCAAAGAGCTCTGGATGCCACACTGCTTATATGGCTCTACTACTTCTGTTTCAATCAATGGTTTCCTTGAAATGAGACATAAACCAAGATGGTGACGCTGACAATCACTATTCAAAGAATGGGAACCATTATACAAAACGATAGGACAGCACTCACGAATGAGCAACTCAGTTTAAATGGATTCCTAATGAATTTGTTCAACACTGGAAACATTCATGCCTTCATTTACAATCGCTCAATTCCAAATCTCTTCTGGAAACAGTCATTACAATGTTTGGAATACTTCCATGTTTATTTTATTGGATCCCATCTGATGTAGCAATACCAGGACTACAGCAGAGATAAAAAGTTTCCTACAGAAACCTTAGATTTCACTTTGAGAGAAAGTAAATACTTATGTGCATTCATGTGTATTTCTACTTACTCACAAACTGCAGGGAAGGACAAACCCACAAAGGCACTAGACAGATATTCTGTATACATTTCATTTGCAACTCCTTCCAAGTAGTATTTCTGCCACGTATCCTCCTCAATCTAAAATATAAAAACACAAATGCAGAGTCCTGAGTAAAACCAAAAGCTTTCTTCAAAATTTTCAATTGCTTGAACATGAAACAAATTTTAATAAATAAGTCAGTAGACTGATACAGCAATTAATATTGCTTATTTTTACAGGATTTCCTGTATTGTTAAAAAAAAAAAAATCTATGTAGTCAAAAACAATACACTTAATGCTTGGAAAGCATATTCTGCATGAGGTGAAGTAAGTTTCTCAGTCTTATATTCCTGAAAATTCTCCAGTGAAATGGTTGTATTATACTGTTATTTAAGTCTCTCAAATTTCACCTTGTTTAGAAGCTGATCAGCAGTCAAAACTCTTTGTTTAGAATTATAATTCTTTTTTTCTTCTCAGTGTCTATTACTAACAGTAACATATGAGAAATGCATTGAACCAATTTCTTCAATGGTCATCAGAGCTTTGGGACAACAACTGGAGAAAAACTTTTACTGTAAAATTCAACTTTACTGTTGAATATATGAAAGAAAGTCAGGAGTGGTGCAAGACTACCATCAAAAGTTCAACATAGTTTCTAGGTATAAGTTTCCAGTGATATTTGAGATCTGCATGGAATCTCATCTAGTTTCCAGCTGCTGTCCTGGAGTCAGTAGATGTCATGGCATCTCTATAAAGTTTTTGTCTGAGATCCTTTGTAAGGTCTTTCAACTAGCATCAAACACATTGTGACAGTTTGGGAGTTAGTCGTCCCCCACACACTTTGTGAAATCACCCAGACTAGACTCAGCCAGCTGAAAGTTAAGGACTGAAGCTGTATCTACAGCTTAGCACAATGTACAAACAGATATATACACAATATACATGAATATTTACAGAAATATACAAGTTAAAGGCAATACAGAAACACAACACCCCTCCCAGAAATCAGTCCCCAGGAGGGGCTCCCAACCACCCTTCCACCTTCTCCCCACCCCTCTACCTTACCC
>WBNM01020133.1:150896-210236 GCA_013399055.1 Ramphastos sulfuratus
TTGTATATAAGTTTTGTGGCGAGATTTAATGTTAATAAACAGTTTTCATAGTTATTAACAATCTCTGCCTGGATATCAAAATTTATATCGTTATTGATTTTAATACCTTTCATTACAGATGCTTCTCCCTTCCACATCCCCTTCACTCCACTCTAATATATTTCACTAACCTTGGCTAACCAAGTAACAAATAAGCTTTGCTGGTTGTTTTGTTTGTCTATCCAGGAAGGAAGAAGGAGATAAAGAGGTTTTGAGCCTCTTCTGGGTAGTTTCTTTGTCCAGGAAGGAGTTTGGATTTCTATATTATTTCTAATTTCTATATAATTTTAAGTACTTGTAAATACTGCATATATATCCTTGTAAATTTTGCTTTCCTGTAAATATAGCTTCATCTTACTTCCAAGCTGTCTGAGCTGATCTGGTAAATTCCAATAGTGGGGGGGGGGTTTTGAGGTTCCTAACCCACCACACTATTGAAATCCCAATTCTCTACATCATGATTTGTAACTGTATGTGACGTTTGCCTGAGGTTTCGCTTTGATTCCCAATGAGATTTTCTTAGGCAAACTACTACAAACATGCAGTGTGAAATATCTGAGGCTTCACATCCAACAGCTGCCTCCCTATTTATTACATCACATTAAAACAGAGCAAAACTTTCAACCACAATAGGACATTCCTGCATCTAATTACCTCTCTGGCTTTATTCCCTCACTGTGGTATATAGTGTGAACAGAGAACTTCTTATTTGCAAGAATTATACATAGCACCAAAAATATATGTATGGTAATTCAGCATATGTAAAGTTAGAGAGAAATATACCAGACTAGGAAAAACAATGAGAAATTTTTTTTTTTTTTTTAACAATTTACATGATGACATTTTCATTAATCACAGTCTATCTGATGAAATGGAAAAAAAAAAAAGAGGGAGAAAAAGTAAAAAGAGATTCAGAGACAGGCACATGCTTTTTAAGATAATGGAAGTATTTATCTTGCAATTTAGTTCACATCTAACAGCTGTATTTTATTCTTTGCCACAAAGAGAAAGACTCTTTTAATTCCACTGCTTAGGTAGGCCCATTATACATTCTACAGGGAAGAAAATCAGATAGAATTGAGTTAGATGTGAAGGCCAAAAAATCTGGCATAATAAAAAAAGTAGTTTAAAAAAAATATTGGCTGAGATTTGCAAAGCTACCTGAAAGGTTGAAGTACCAAATACCAATGGATTTAGAGAAGGACTTGGATAACTACAGATCACTTAAGCATTTCACGATTTGTGTTTTTCTCATACCCCAGCTTTTCACAAAGTTGAGTCTGTTTTGTGTAAAGAGAGGACAATACTAATCCTGCAGGGAAACAGAGCTCTAGTCAGAATCAATGGAAGAGAAAAAGAAGCATGCTTCATAAATTAGTGCAGGTAAGACTCAAGTGCTTTAATTTATACTGCTCTTCTTGCTTGTCTGAAGTCACAGAGACAGTGTAATGGAAACCACCTATGTATGAGACAGATTTAATTTTTTTTCCCATTACATAGAGAACTCTTAGCATTTGAGAAATTCTTAACAATGAATTCAGTCCAATAAAATAAACAACTTGCTACTGGCTTTAAAATTTTGCACAGCTACATTACTGCCCACTACATCAAATGCTTTGAACAATAACTAGCCAATGATTCAATAGTATAAAACACCTTATGGCAGCAAAACACAGGCCTCTCTGTTCTTTTTGGTATAAGCATCATGGTGCAGCAGGAGGAGTATGGAGACTGTTACGAACATAAATTAGAAATGAGGCACATATCTATCAGTATTCAAGAAAAGGATTAATATATGGGATGTAAGTGACTTGGGTAAAGGTTTCTGAATTAATTTTTTTTGCTATTTAGCAATAAAAAAACTGAGAAAAACATCTTTATGTAAAAATTTATCTTTGTTGCGTCAAACTAAGCTGTTTTAAAACAGCATTAACACAAAAAATTCTGTAACACACAGAACCTAAAGGAAATCTCGCCAAGGAAATTTTAAAAAAGATAAACATTTAAGATGAGAAAACTTAAAGCACATACTCTGATCACCAGACAGTTCAGGTCTGTGACCAACAACATAGTCTCTACATCTATTACATATCCAGCAACCAGTATTCTGCTTCTTTTAAAACTAACTCATGCCTAAATACCTATCATTCAGGACTTTTTTTTCCTTTTCCCCCCTGGATATTAATTCTATTTTTCCTTAAACTACTTTGTTTATATTTTTGCTTCATTAGTTGTACTTACTATTCTATTCTAAATTATCTTCTAAACAAGGTATAATCAGATCAAGCACTTTAAATGTCTAACAGAACACTTTTGAGCTAAGTAGCTGATAAAATTCTGAGTTATATGCTTTAGGAAATAAAATTTTATGAAACAGGTTGTTAAAGTAAATTACATTTTAAAAACAAAACTTATAATGGTTATGGAGTTCTAGCCATTCCCCAAGAGTCTAGAACAGATTTTTTTCTTGCTCCTGATCATATTTTTTTATTAAATAATTAATATTTTCTAAATGTTTTAAGCCGCAGTTCTGTGTTTCATGCTCTTACTCCAGTTTCAAATCATGAAGCTTACAAAACCCTACAAAATATGAATTCTATAGAAATGCAGTGATTTTCCTCTTTCTGCTCCTTTTTTTTTTTGCTCTTTTGGAGAGCTGTCTTCAATCTCATTTCCCTGTAGTTCTGTATGTCTGTCTTTGACTGCCTCTTTGTTTTAGTTCTCTGCTGTATCATCACCTAACATCACCCACAATGCCAATAGAATTGTTCTTCTAGGCTAACTTTCTGTAAATCTTTCTTTCTAGTCCCTTCTTAACTCCTTTGGCCAAATGGAAATGTAGGCCTATCTGTCAATGTAAAAATACCAACTGACAGTGCTCTTTCACTGAGAGTTCTTTATCTTACATCCCAGTCAATGGTGTTCCCACCTCCTCTTTCAAACTCCTCTTTTAGGCTCACAATAAGGTTATTTTCTTTGCCTGCTTCAACACATTCACATATTCTTTGCTTAAATGAGAAAGAATTCTTGTCTTCCCACTGATCAGTATAATCTGTGGAAAAAACCCTAAATCATGGCCAAAAAAATATGCCATCTTTAAAAGCTTTGAGAGACAGTAAGACGATTCCATGTCAAACTAACATCCTATGGATAACCAGTACCAAAAAAGCGAGGGATACAGTATGTTCACACATACTAAGAGCAAAACCAGAATTACATCACTCATTACCAGGAAATAAAGTAACAGCCAAATTAAAAGGCTCCAGAAAGGCAACTACAGCTGAACATCTATCAGTGCAGAAGCATGTCAGGAGTACAGTGTTCTAGAAATAGATATAAGAGCTACAGCTCTGCTAATCGTCTAACTTAAAAGAAACACTATCCGTACAATGTCCACGCATGGCTTGGATTGAGATGTTATAATCAATACTGAACTTTTCAAATGCTTTTACAACTTAAAAGCATCTCCCCTGCAGCAGCCTGATCCACAGCTCATCTACAGCACTCAGACCTTCTCTACTGATTGTGACATGCTCAGGCTCGTCTGAACAGCACAAAGCTGAGAGTAACAATATTGTGTTTTGACATAATGATTTAAGTTAATTTTGCTATTATGTTAAAATATTGTGCTATTAAATAGTATTTATTATATTGTTATGGTACACTATTAAATATTACTAGTAGTTTTATATATTAATTTATAGTATAATATAACTTTCCTCAGAACTTGGACAAACAGTTTCCAAATATTAAAAAAACCTGAATTTCCCAGCTATTATGACACAAGTTGTATAGTATTTTACATGTTTGCATTTTTATCCTATAGGTCAAGTACCAATTTGAAATTCACTCATCTTTTTCCCATGTTCAACCAGCCAAAAAACACTCTTACAAAGGAATGTCAAGAGAGGTTCCTCTCTACTCTGCCCTGGTGAGGCTGCATCTGGAATATTGTGTCCAATTCCAGGCCTCTCAGTTCACAAAGGACCTCAGAGAACTGCTTGAAAGAGTTCACTGCAGAGCCACAAAAATGAAGAAGTGGAACATCTGCCTTAGGAGTCACTTTAGCTTAGAGAAGGGGAGACTGAGGGGTGACCTTATTAACGTTTATAAATATATGAAGGGTGAGTGTCAGGAGGACAGAGCCTGGCACTTCTCAGGGATGTGCAATGATAGTACAAGGTGCAGTGGGTGCAAGCTGGAGCATAGTAGGTTCCATGTAAACATAAGGAAAAACTTTTTCTCTGTGAGGGTGACAGAACACTAGAACAGGCTGCCCAGAGAGGCTGTAGAGTCTTCTCTGGAAACATTCAGAAATGTAAGAGGGAAGAGCTGGTATGTGGATGATCAGACTTATGGCCAGAGGCTGATAGTTGCCAGGTTGCCAGAGATAAGACCTGGGGAAAAACAGGGTCTGCGAGCTCTGAAGTAATAAAACTAAGGAAAACAGAGCCTGCAACTACCATCCCTGTAATCAAAAGCAAGAATGCGGGGCTGGCTAAACAGCACATGGAGCCAGTAATAACCTTGAAAGGCTCCGCAGAGGAAAACCAGCTGCAGAGGGAGCTGAAGATGATGAAGGCTACCCTCGCTAGGGGGTTGCATGAACACCGAAACCAACTATGCGCATGGGCAGTAGGGAAAGTTGTTATGTAACAAATTACAAAATAAGGGAGGAGCTTTGTTCTCCTTGGTTCGGCCTTCTGGGACTTACTGGCCATACATCACAATTCTGAACCCATGTATACCGAGAGTCTAGCTGGGCTGAGCTGCGAGTGGCACCAGTCTCACCAACATAAGGAGTGCTGTTTGATGGTGGGGATGCCTACCTTTTGGGATGGCAGCTGACCAGCTCTGCCATCTACATACATCAGGAGCATTGCCGGCCAGTCAGATAGGGTGAGTATAAGCTTGCCCTTTGATCAATAGAGTTACTCGGTATTCCCTGCTATATCTTACTCAGCATTGTAGTTTCCAGTATAACTTTCTCTCTATGATTCTAGTATTTGAGTTATAATAAAATGTTGGAACTGTACCCAGAGTGGGGTATCCATGTGTGCATGCGCTTTCTGGACCCTAAAGAACCCAATGGAACAAGAACATGCCTGGATGTGTTCCTGAGTGACCTACTTTAGACAATCCTGCTCTGGCAGAGAGGTTGGAATAGATCTTTTGAGGTCCTTTCAACCTATAACATTCTGCGATTCTGTGACATTGTGAATGTTCTCAAAAATAGAAGAACTGAAATTTTTTTAAGAAACCAGTGAAATACTAATTAATTAATTATTTTTAAAAAATTTTCTTCTCCCGTTGATAGGCCACCAAGTAACCAGATACTTTAGTTCTGGAGAAGTAAACAACTGCAAGAATAAATTGCAGTATGGAGATGCTTCAAATCATACATTCCCTGACAAGTGGGCTGCAAATGATCAAGAGAAACTTCTTCCATAGAAATTGCTTCACCACTCAGAGAACATGTAGAATGCTAAAAGGGATTTTTATTGTGTTACTCTCCACCACAGAGAAGTTGCAACACATTTTTTTCTTATAACCTTTTTATTTATGTGAGCCTTGCAAAAGTTGCTGATCAGCAACTCTTTATACACAGAAAACAAAGTGCAGGCTTGGTAAAAATTAAGGCCAGGGTCATGTTTGTAAATTCTCATCTACTTTGTGGCTTCTTGGATTAATGCCACATGGAACCGAAACAAAAAAATACAAATACATTACATGCTTTTCCTTTCTACTTTCTTCCCTTGCCTTCTTGTTTTTAGGCAGATGGTTTTGGAGTAAGGAATTGCAGATTAGACCTACAGTTCTCATTCTTAGTCAAGGACCAAGAAAGAACTGGAAAAAAAACAAACTCATCCAATGATCAAGTTTCATAGATACTGGCTAGTGTTAAATTAACTTTCATGTAGTGACTAGAATGTTTAAGGTATGTTTTGTGAGATCTTATGTCCCAATGTCTTTCTTGTAGTGAGAGGCTCAAAATTGAACACAGTATTCAAAGTATGGTCTCACCAGAGCTGAGACAAGGGACATGAACACTTCTCTTCTCCTGCTGGCCACGCTACTCCTGATACACGCCAGGATGCTGTTGGTCTTCTCAGCCACCTGAGTACACTGCTGGCTTATGTTTAGCCAGCTGTCAACCAGTACCTCCAGGTCCTTTTCCACTGGACAGCTTTTCAGCCACTTTTCCCCAGACCAGTAGTGTTGCATGGGATTGTTGTGACTCAAGTACAGAACCCAACACTTGGCTTTGCTAAAATTCATGCAATTGACCTCAGCCCATGGATCTAGCCTCTTGAGATCCCTCTGCAGAACATTCCTACATTCGAGGAGATCAACACTCACAAACGTATAAATGTTGAATAAGAACACAATAATTAATCAAGGACAATTCTATTCCAAATAAGAACACACTAATCAACTGAGCCCAATTCTATTCCCTTTTCTAATTTGGACCTTCTTTACTCCTTAAATATTGCACACCTCAAGCACGTCACCAGGCAGTAGGAAAAGGCATTTCCACATGCCTTTTCTTATATAAAATTAGTATCTGTATTTATGAAAGACTTCCCTCTGCATGATCCTTAGGAGAAAATTTTGCATATTATTCTGTTGTTAACCAACATACTTCCAGCTTATACTATGGCAAGAAGGGTAAATGCAACATTCTAGGAAAACAAAAAGACATTGCAATTGGTGCTTGATGTAGCAACAAGGAATCATTCACTACCTTTTACTGGTGACCACACTATACATTATTAAGTACACAGCATTTTCTTTTGACTTTGACATGAAATCATAGCAAAATGTTACCTCAGGATGCTCTGTTGGTTGGCATAAATAGTAAGAAGCAGGTTTTTTTCAGAGACCTTATTAAAGCTAAGAGGAAATTTTAACAAATAGCAATAAAATTTTAAGTTTTTCCTAGGAAGGAAGGTAAAGAGTAAGTAACTTGGACCTCACACAGAATGAGCCATACCTGCACATTGACTTGCATCTACATCTTCCAAGTTCCTCTCTAGTACTCTAAGCACATGTTTATCTTTCCCTATGTCACACCATAATTCTGTCTCCTGGATAGTCAAAAAATAAATTATCCACTGATTTAGTAACCTATGTGAAGAATAGCTGGAAAACCATGTAGTATATCTGAAGAGAAAAAAAGAATTTTTATCCGATTCTTTTTCTAAGTCACTCCTAGTTAGAGTCTAAGTCATTTCCTAGTTAGACATGGTGACAGAGATATGAAAAAGGAATCTACATCCTGCAAACACAACCATTAGTACTGTTGGGAACAAACCTTAACCCTTAACAGACCCAGGTCTATCCCCTGGCAGTGAAATTATCAGGAGGTCTGTAGCCTCAACTGATATAATGATGCAAACAGCTACATCTGAACCTGATAACGATATCTAATCTCTTCAGTCAAGATCTAAGTCTCACTATCAAGACAGAGAACTAATGCTAGAGTTGAAGTGTGACCTAGGATCTTTAATTTTTTAAGAAAAAACAGAGAAAGGATGGTGGAAGGAAGTAATACAATGAAAATTCCTTTATAATGCAATGAAAGCAGTTGTAAAGCTGCTAGCACGTGAATATGCTCAGTTCATCATCACCAAGGAAAAAGCACAAAACAATACAAAGCCCTTGAGAATAATTTCAGCTGTTTGGAAGAAGATCATCCATTTGATATTGTAGACACATTTTTTATTTGATAAATGAACCTTATCTAACTCAATAATTAAAAATTCACAAAAAGGGCAGCAAATGAATGAGTTAATTCTATTCACCATCTCTACAGAACTTGAATCTTTTAGTTACATTGTTAAAGTGATCTTGCTTTATTCCTATGGTCTAATTTTTTTTTGTTCACCATGTGTGTCCCATTATGCAGTATTTTGTCTACATACATGGAATGCAGAAGTTCTGAAAGGTCTTCCCAAATTCACGAAGTTTGTATCAAAACTAAAATAAGGTGTTGTGTAAACAAAATGCAAGTTGCTACCCATTTCCTTTCTAAAACACATATAAAATTTTCTCTACGCCAGGGCAATTTTCTTGAGCCTTTACTAAGTTGTTTTCATCTCTTTGTATCTAACACAGGGACTTCTGCCTCTCCATAGGCTCCGAACACTTCCAGAGCTTCCTGACATATACTTTTACAATGCTCTTCTCCACAGCATTTTAAGTGTTTTTCTAATAAGACAGATGAGAATAAAAAGAAAGCACACACGGTTTATTCTTAATTCATAGTTGAAAAGAAGTTGTACATTGAAAGTAATGTATTTTAAACATTTCCTCATGTTCCCCTATTACACCCTTCCGGTCCACCCAAACTGCTTATGCGAATGTCTGATTTTATTATACCTTTAGATATGGATATCAGAATTTGACAGATAGTTAGTTGTTTGAAAACAGTTCATATATTCCTAGCAAAGAGTGATGCTTCTTAGATTTACAGTCTTGTAATTGAATTTCCTTAAGTATTAAAAATTATCAACTACTTTGCTCAATTCCTTAGCAGTGTAAAAAATTTACAGTCTCAGTCAACCATTCCCATAGTTCTCTCTGCATGCAACAATGTTTTTTTTAAAACTAGTATTAAAAGAATATATTTTATGAAACATCAAACAAGTCTTGTAGCAGGTCAAAGAAGAAAGCATATTCTTTAAATACTACAGTAACTAATTCTTCTTAATATGTTGGTCTTGATGAGTTTGATTCAAAAGCACACAGGCTCTGCTTTTAATACTTCCAAAATTTACAGAACAGGGCAGCATTTCTATTCCATCATAATGCAAAAGATAGATTGATGTTGACCTATTCAAATGACTGACTGAAAAATGCATTCCATAGTAGATTTCAGTTCTCAGAACAAACATTCTATTATTACAAGGACTGATACTACTTGTAAATGGCAAACAGCTTTTCAACCACAACGGTTTTTAATCTCCAGACTCAATGGCTAAATTTACATTCAGGCAGACCTCTTAGAGAATAAATGTCCTTGCTAACAGGCTATGTTAACATTTGAAAGAAATCAAGAGCAGCAAGTCCTTTAGAGATAGAATGATACCCGTGCACGCTATAAAAAGTCTGGGCAACAGAAATTCAGTTCACAGGTGTAAAGTTGTTTTTTTGTCCTTAACATATAATTTGTTGCACAATTGATCTTTCTTACTTTGAGCTTTTACGGAACCTGAATCTTTCTGAGCTGGTTTCCTTTTTGCTCAATGTGGTGCCAAAAAGAACATCAAACATTCCATATGGGAACACATTACTAAAACCAAAAGGAAAATATTAGGAACAAGTAGAATATTTTGAGGTTTCTCCATTTGTTTTACCTCTGCTGCTGGGCAGATTGCTTACACAAATCATTTTGCTATAAAGTAACACACAATGAGTTAGAAGTGTAAAATGTCACCATCAATCACGTTCATTTGTGTTTGACTGACCAAACGTTTATGGCATGCTAAATTACTAACTAATCACATTATGAAGGAGGGGGAACAAACATACATGTAAAGCTATAAAAAAATACAGAAATTTTGGTACATTTTCCTTGCATCTCCTAACTTGTGGAAGACTCAATAGAATCATAGAATGGCAAGGCTGGAAGGGAACTCAAAGATCATCCAGTTCCAACCCCCACCATCGGCAGGGACACCTCCCACTACAACAGTTCACTCAAGGCCATCACTAATAAACTCTGGCCTAAGGAATTTATAAAGGTCTGAGAATGCTCTAAATTAAAAGGGGTGTTAGTTCTTTTAGGGAATTAATATCTTTTCAATAGAGTCTTCTAACAATTCTGATCAATGTAGCTGCTCTCCTACAATACACTGTTATTTCACAGCCACCATTCACTAATAGTTTTCTCTTTCAGATACAGTCTTTAGAGTGAGGCAGCATGAAGAAAGAACACCCTTTCAACCAGATAACGAAAAAAAAAATGTCACCAACCAAGTAGGATTCTCATGAAGAAATATGCCTCAGTTCTTGCATGTTTATTTTGCTTTAGAATTCAATAGACTCAGAGATCTTTGGAAATTATGACATGCATTTTACTTATCTGGAAAATTAATTCTCAGCTAAGTAGCAGACATTTTTTGACCAGTACTAAGAGAGTCTTGCATTCTCCCAATTCGCTAGTCTATGAATTTTTTTTCTCTCGGCGCCATGTCTGGTTATTTTTTATCCCAGGCATTGCACAGATGACCTCATCACAAGTCAAGGTATGTCTGCACATGATTCTGTTTACAACTGTATATAATCACAGATACAACAGAAAAGATGATATTAATAGCTCCTCCCAATCCCATTGCTGTTTTTATGCTTACTCTGTGTATAAAGAAATACTAAGACATAATCCAAGCACTGCATTGCCTTGCAAAACTGAACCTTCAGCTTGCAACTCCTCATCAGTCAGATAGTCCAGTCTGCCATTGTACTTAAACTGTTACAAGAGTATATTATAAAATAAGAAAATATAGGATCGAAGGTAAGATAATGGCGTAAGTGCTGAGATACATTTTCTAGAAAGATGCTGCAGTTTTGCAGTTTTTGACTTGTTTAAACACCTTAACTACAAATGGAGGCCATAAATGCATGTCTCTAGTACACAGTCACAGACAGTTCTCCCAAGTTTGTCATTACTGAACTGTTTTTTTTTCTTTTTTTGGAACATGAACAAAGATGCAAGTATCATAACTGCAGACAGTAAAGTGCAGAGCTCAGGCTTGCCTTCATAATGAAAACTGACATTTTTGCAACTGTATATAATAGTTTGGGAAAACTTTGACACACAGGAGATTGCTCTCTCCAGAGGACACCTTAGAATTTAAGAACCTCGTAGTAAGTAAATAAACAGTCACTGTTCTGCACTAATGTGCACTTTAATTAAAATATGTCCCCAGATGAGAAAGAGAGGACTATGGTTATTTTTTTTCCCAGGCATTGCACAGATGACCTCATGTGGACCACGGCCTACCTTGTACTGCAGTGTTTCCCATCCCATTAATAAAACTCATGGGACTGGAAAGTGACTGTCCTTTATGCTTGGAATCAGTGTCCCAGAAAGAGATGAGGAAGGACACACTGATTTCTTCAATCAAGGCCTTGGTCCAGTGAACTAGTAGAGCTGCAATGTAAGTCTGGGAATAATTTGGTTTATATTTTGTCATGTAAATCCAAAAGAGCACTATGAATGAGGAGAAACAAATACACAAAAGATGTTGTAGGAAGTTCAGGCTTCAGTTCCAACACATGTTCCTTATTTATTCTCACAGCCAGAGATCCACTGTTTATTTCATATGAAAGACCAAAAATGATAAGTTCTTTTTTACTGGGCACGCTGTTGGTATATGAAACATATATAAATTATATTTTTGTTTTAGCAGCAGGGGCTTTTCTCATAGATAAACATGTGGTTTGTTGAAAACAGAGCAAAACACAAAGCACCAGAAATACCTCCCCAGAAATGGATGATACTTTGAAAAAATCATTTAAAGGTCAAACACTTGCTAAATAAAACTGAAAACAGAACTTGACAGAACTTGGCTCATAGCCAAATTTGCAGTAGAAAACTTTTGTATGGAAGTATGCACTAGGGTTTTTTTCTGTCTTACAAAATCTGTTAATGTACTCCTATCTGTTTCACATTTGAGTCATGTTCTCTACTCAACTCTCTGACAAACCAAACTGCAGACTAATATATTCTAATGAGGAAAGACATTACCTTTATGAATGATCTCATAGAAAAGAGGTTGGCTAACATTGTGGAAAGGCCTGGTGCCAGGCAGCTTTGGGCTATGAAACCCAGCTTGAGCTCAGCAAGACAGATTGCATCGTCCCCTTCTTTCCAGTTCCAGCTTGGGATATTCAGCAGATGGGCCTGTAAAACAAACAAACAAAAACATCCCATGTGTGAAGAACCAGAAATACTTCCTGAAAAACAGCACAGTATTGAGGGAGATAGCAGTGAATTATTTTATCTGTTACTGGCTTAACTTTTTCTGAGTAGACAGAAGCACTCCAAATATTTGAGAGTTAAATTACCTGATAAGAAATTATTCAGTCTTCTCTACTACACACAAAGAAGTACATTTCTCAAGCCATATTCTTCCTTTCCCTTATACAGCACTTTGAGCTACTCTCTGATCGATAAGGCACGTTTATAATATATAGGAACCCAGTATAGCTTACACTACAACTCATGTAAAGGTGCAGCCTTTACAGGACATTGTCATTTAATAAGGTATACAACATCATCTGTCTTTTCAATTTCATTCCTTCCATCCTGAAGGACGGCACTTGACTTAGTGAAAATCCAAACTACTTCCTAAGACCACTAGTTACAAGGACAGAACAAGGGAAATAACTGATCCAGATACACCTCATGCATTGACACTGGTCAGTTAGGTATCAATACTGTTCAGTTATTGACGTAGCTATCAATTCTCTCTTCCATCTACCTTGTACAGTTCCACAGACACAAGGAAACACAAAGGCCTCCTTGTTTGTTTCCCTCGGAAAGTTACTATCACAGTTCAGTGCTTTGGAAACAGCTATTCTTGAAGATTCATTGGAAATAAAAAGGAAAAATGCAGCATTTTAAAAATCTTCCTCTCTGAACATGTTTAAAGCAGAGGAATACCTTGCTTTTATTCTAGGAAAAGGCAAGCTCCTTCCATTCACATACAGGAAGAGGACATCACAAGCAACAGCAATTGTTTTTATTCTTGTTGTTTAAAGGCCACAAATCTACCATCAAAAACTTGCTGCATTCCTTTCTAAAGTGGACTTACAATTTTGATCTCCTCAGTAATTTTAGCAACGAATTCCACAACTGAATAATGTTTTATATGAAAAAAAAACAAACAATTTTCCTTATTTTGTAACTGCTACTTGGCAAATTCCAGTCTACATTGTCATGTAAGAAACAAAAAAATCACAATAAACCTACAATAAGACAATAATTCTATGCAATTTTTTTTTTTTTGACTATCTACATAGAACTGACTTCAGGTGACTTGCCTTGAGGACACTTGAGTAGCCTTAGTGTAGTAAGCAAAGCAAAACTTAACAGAAGTTGATTATTTAAAAGGTCATCTGAAATCAATAATAATCATGGACACTATAGCTTTAAGAAACAGATTCTAGATGATTTATCTTCTGGATTTTGATAAGATCTCTTGCATATATAAAAACTGAAACACCTTGTAACTGGATTACATATGGCTTCTTAGGATATTTTTGTGGAAAAAACACTACTGGAGGATGTACAAAAATTTTGTACAAATAATTGTCACACAGCCAAAAACCCTGGGAAGAGAGACTTTTGGTGTTCACATTACCTTGTTGTGATACTGCAGCATCTGAGTGATAATTCTTATCTTCGGATGATAATTCTTTATTGAAATAACTCTAAAAATAAAATAAAAAACAATTAAAACAACTTCTAGATGGCAGTTATTTAGATAATGTTTTCCAGTACCTCTACTTTACTGTGTTGTTAAGTGTCATAATTAAAAACGCACCCTCTTGTTCATCTGACTGTAAAGTATATTGATTGAAGTCAGACCTATGCAATAATTACACGTAGTCAAATTCAGTTAGTAATTATTGGCTAACACTAGAGAATATGAAATTTCAGGAATTATTAAATTGAATAGTATGCTTTAATGGAATTTGCAGAGGAAGAGACTTGTCTAGACAGCTGTGTTCAGATACTATACTAATTCTGTTAACCAAATAATACAGCTGCAATTATATTAATTTCTTCAAATCAACTGATCAAGTTTAAAAAATAAAAAGTATCTGAATAGAATCTCTTTCTGCCCCACCACACATTATTTATTTATAGTTGCTAGATATTCATCAAGTTTAAATATCTTTAAAAAGTCCAAATGTAATTTCATCTTAATTTTCATTAATTACTGTAAAACTCAGTATTAGAACTAATGCCTGAACACTGAACTCATAAATTATGGGGCTACTTCCATAACCTGCAGCTTGCTTGCATTCCTAATTATTTAGTGATTTTTAATATATACTCAACTGCTTACAGTTTAGTAGTGGTTGGAATGAAAAATGTTTGAGAAATTAATGGATTCATGATGCGTTATAAAGACAGAAATACACAATTTTAAAATTATAATGTATTGAGAAAAATAAAGAAACAAGCCAAAAAGTTCTGTTCTGTATACACAAAGTAATGGTAGAAAACCAAGAATCAAAACAAACAAACAAAATCTGATTTATTATGGAATCATCAGTCTCAAAAGACTGAATTACATTTTTACATTAGTGTTTTGCAGTAAGTATCTTGCAAACTGCTAGTCTGGGTTGTGCTTTGAAGCATATCAAAGCCAGAGTATGAAACAGATCAAAAAAAAGGTTGTGTACACAATTTTTTTTATGTTAGCTTTTGGATGGAGAAAGCAAATCTTCCTCCTAATTTTCCATTTCTTGCTGAATTATTTAATTAAGCATTCAATTTAGTTGAATTAAGTTCATACGCATATGAGAAAACACAAGAGAATCCCACTCTCAAAATTACACTTTGGCATTCTATTACATTGGATGTATTAAATCCGTTAAGAAGGCACTAATCTGCAACTGAAATATTTTAACGTATTTATGCAATTAATGTCAAAATAAAGTTATTCACACTGCAACTCAAAAGCACGTCTGGGAAATTAAATTAGCCATATTTAAGTCACGTACCTTCCACAGATAACCAGATCTATTTAGTACAGTGAACTTTTGAACCTTTCCAGAGGAGTAGTTTTATTAATTTAAAAAAAAATTTCTCCCCTTCCTTATATTCACAGCTTGCAAACATCTGACAGGCCAGTAAAACTGGTTCCTAACACTAGCCAATTCTATGTTAGATTATTTGCAGCAAATCACTGACATTTTATTTTTAAAAGGATGGATCATTAAAACTTGAGTTGCATTAACAAACCACAAAAAATGGAATGGTTTACACTTGTTGCAAGTCTGGCTGTCATCTCTTGAATGACTCTTTCTCCTTTCATTAGAAATTATAAGGAGAAGCAGAGCATGATCTGATGATCCCTAATGTGGTAAATGCCTTGTTAATCAAAATGAGCAACTTTTGATCTTCAGTGCAAAAATGAAGGCTGGAGCTAGGAGACCACTGTATCACTACTATCATGATAACTTGCTACCCTCTGTAACTGCAGTGCAATTACTTGCAGGAGTAAACACCATGAGGCAACGAGGTATAAAGTATCATTGACAGAAGCCCAGGCAGTACCTGCACTCACATAATGTATTGTTGTAACTAAACAACTGCATTCCCTTTCCCCTGATCTCTATTGGGACTGTGTTCAACTACAACTGTGGATGCTCCCTCCCTGGAGGTGTTCAAGGTCAGGTTGGACGAGACCTTGAGTGACTTGTACTAGTGGGAGGTGTCCCTGTCTATGGCAAGGAGTTGGAACTAGATTATCCTTGAGATCCCTTCCAACCTTATGATTCTATGATACAAATACTTAAACCTTAGGTCCTACAAAATGAGTAAGAGAACCAAAACTTGTGCTCCAAACCACCTTTCCAATACTTTCTTTCTAAAGCAGTTAATTTAAAAAGTTTAAGTAAGAATTTAAGGTATCCTTATATTTGGTCTTTTGAGACAAGTAATTTCTCTGCTAAAAGCAATTTTGCGATGTTCCTCAGGCGCAACAGATGAGAATCTGGACACCAGAAATTACCTAATCAGCATTATGAACCCAAAAGCCCTATTGAAAACTAATGTTTACCTCATAATATTGGAGGCATCTTCAGCATCTGGGTCAGCGCAGTATTTATTGGCAAGGATTAGGCACGCATCTGCTGACTCTATCTGAGACACCAAAGAAAAAGCAAACATAAATAGCAACATCTCTTTCCAGTTCTTTCACCATAAAGTATTAGAGTATTCAACACCATCATCTCAAGTGTGAATGTCAGTTCTTAATACGGCTAATAAAAAATGTTCACTGGCTAACCTGAGTTAATGTGAGTGATTACAACACTCTCATGTACGAATTGCAGTTTCTTGAAAATTGTGATGCCATCCAAAGGGACCTGGACAAGCTTGAGAAGTGAACCACGTGACGTTCAACAGGGCCAAGTGCAAGGTCTCACACCCAGGTTCAGGCAATTCTCAGTATCAGTATGAAGGAATTGGGAGAGCTCTTCTGAGAGGACAGTACTGGCAGGTGAAAAGCTGGACATGAGCTGGCAATGTGCACTCACAGCCCAGAAGGTCAATCATATCCTGGGCTGCATCAAATGACACTTGGCCAGCAGGTTGAGGTGGGTGATTCTGCCACTCCACTCCAACAAGACTTCATCTGGATTACTGTGTCCAGCTCTGGAGCCCTCTGGAGCACAAGAAGGATGTGGACTTGAAGGAGTAGGTCCAGATGAGAGCAACAAAAATGATCAGGGGGATGGAGCATCTCTGATAAGGGGGAAGGCCTGGATAAGAGAAAGCACTGGAGTGCCTTTAGAGCAGCTCTTCATTTCATAAGTGGGTCATGTAAGACAGATAAGGAAAGGCCCACTGTGACATCGGGTAACTGTTTTAAACTAAAAGAGGGACAATTTAGACTAGATAGAATGAAGAAAATTTTGTACAATGAGGATGGTGAAACACTGGAACAGGTTGCCCAGAGAGGTGGTAGATACATCATCCCTGGAAACATTCACAGTCAGGTTAGATGGAGCTCTGAGCAGGCAAGTAGCTCAATTATTAAGTCAGCTGAGGCATAAAGGTGTTAATGGACTTATCTTTCATAACAAAATACTGAAATTTATATCCCTAAATCCATAGGAAGTTTCCAAGTATCAATACAAGTCCTACAGCTTTGGGATGTACATACCCTCCTATTAGATAGGATGAGGTGCTGAACTGATGACTAAGAATCTGAGCACCAGTTTTAGAAAGCATTAGGAGGAGAACTGATCTGCTCACAAGGTCTCTATGCTTTCAAAAACCTTAGTCCTATTTAACTCAAAACAGATGACAGAAGTATTTTTCAGTGTATACAACCAATACCAACACAAAGAAGAGTGGAATACAAACCAGAAAATATCAACACACAATTATATGGCCATAATTAGAACATTTTGTTCTGATGAACTGAAATAGTTAATGTAGCCGAAATGGACAAAGGATATGACTAGTACTCCAGAAAGTGGTAACATTGCACTAAAATATTATTGGATTAAGCAGCTGCTTTATATCCCATTAAATAAGAATATAAATAGGAACATAAAAGAGTTAATGTTGTAACTGACAGCTTGCTATCCTTGGTTTTGGTTTTTTGTTTTTTTTGTTTGGTTTTTTTATTTAATTTTATTTAAGGTTCATGCTTTGCTTCAAATAATTTACCATGGAGGATTTTAGACAAGAAAATAATCTCATTTTAGCTACCAAAGAATCTTAAATTGTATTTCTTTTTTTACAGGATTCTAGACAATAGAAAAAGGATTTGACAGGTGAAAAATTATTTTCTAATCTTTCTGATGAATGTACATATTTTAAGCAATTACTGTAAGACAATGCTTTATTATATCAAACATTAAAGTAGACTCCTGAACTAAACCCCAGTGAAAAATTTATGGAGTTCAATGGCATGGCAGACAATGTATCTTAAGTCACTGTGCTGCTGTAACTTTTGAGATCTACAACCAGAAGATTTAAAGATACAAGGAATAAAAGGTTTATAAGGTATTATTATTTATTAGAAAAGCTAAGAGAAGGAAAAATAATCTTTTGGGGTTACATGAAGAAGAGTTTTACTGGTTTTGTCCAAATAATGCAACGAATACTTAAAAACAAATAAATGAATAAATGAATGAATAAATAACAATTAACAGGACAATAGAACAACACAGCTTATTACCTTCACTCTTGCCAGGTCATGGGGATTAAGGACTGAACCCTGATAAAATTCCACCTGAGTGAAGTGTCGTTTAAAAAGAGCTTCCAGCTCAAGGTTAGGGGAGATACTGTAGACACAAGAGCAAAGAAGTCATCAGTTTCCATATCTGTCCCATATCCTTGATTTATGAATTTTAGGCATTCAGATTTCTGCTGATGCTTTTACTGTGGTGTGGAAACAGTATGAAGTGCTTAAAAGACAAATACTATACTGCTTTCACTTCCTTTCTTCTGTCTAGAGGGCTTCTAGCCCACTTCATTTTGCCACTGCACACTCATCATGTGTGTGTTTCTCATAGATGTGAATCCAGAAGCAAACATCTGAAAATGTCTCCACAGCATTCTCCACAGAAATTGTCTAGTAAGACAATCATCCTCTCCATGTCCCCACTATTCTCAAAACAGCTGATTACTTCAAATAAGAGAGATCAATGCAGAATAAGAAAAACCCAGAAAAGAAACCCTATAGGGACCCCAGGGCCTATGTGAGCTAAAATTAAAACAATTATGCTATGACTTTCTGTTGTCCTTGCAGGGCATGAATCCTGCTAAACTAGTTTGGCCACTGCCACTCCCATTGTAGGGTCCAGGAGTTCAGTCGAGGAGCAGGGGTAGTAATTCAAGACCACTGTCAAGTGTCTCTTGCAACCTCAAACATGTGTCTTTTTCCCTTTCTGGGAATATACGTGTAGCTCACACGAGGCACGATACTTTAAATTCACTGGCCAAAACTTCTGATGCTTGTGCCTATTGGCCAGTCTGATTTGCAAAAAATCATTTAATAGGAGAATGATTTGAAAAAGTCTGCCTTTCTGCCTTTCTTCTTCAGCCTTTCTCAAGCCTTTCTTGAGCAGCTTTCCCCCATTAGTGGCTCATTAGCTGGGTTCCTGCCTGCAGCAAAGTTACTCACAGTGGCCAGTTTTTTGAAGCAGTAGCAGCTTACAGCAACTCGGTTTTCCTCTCCTTCCTTCTGCCTTGGAATATATTATATTTTACCCTCAGGATTATAATTGTGGTTTTTGGAAGCATCTATGTACAGGAAACTTCCCTGGGAAATCTGCGCATCCTGAGTATTTAGGCTAATTTGAGCTACTCAACAAGTGTGCTTAGTCCGCTTTGTCACCATAGCCTGTACTGTCTGTTGCATAGTTAGAATTTTCCTGTCCCTGCATATCTACTTTTCCAAGTTCTGACTGTTTAGACTGTTTAATTCTGTGTTCATAAATACCCTTTGTGTAAGTACTTGCTATTGACCGAGAATCCAAATGAATTTCATGTGATCTGGTGAATTATTTAATATTAATAAATAACATCCACACTGGTAAATTAATAGTCATATTTCATAATTCAATATTAATCATCGCATCTGTCTCAATTCATTTTGTTAGAAATAAAAACATATTAAATGGATCACAATCTACTATATAATGTGGCACCAACCTGGTAAATACCTTTTCTGAAATACCTTTTCTGATGCCACTCTTTATAAACATGAGGGATTTAATAGCTATATAGTTAAGTGCATGAGATCTTTGTCATGCCAGATGCTAAATTTAATAAGAAAATGAGAAATGCACACAAAGCAGGCACAAACAAGAAGCCAGCTGCTAAACTCCCTTCATGCATGTATACAGTTTCCCGATTCCACGCATTTCCGCCGTGGAAATGTGAATCTCCACTTTCCTCTCACAGGCAATTCTTGCTGTTTCTTAGAGAAGTGAAGAAAGCAAGCAAGTTACTTGAGGATATCATCTGTAGTTCAATTTGAAAGGACTAAATAAAATCATTGTGCAAGTGCTACTGATCCTTGGTTTTTCATCCTCCTTTGCTGAATCATCACAAATGATTATTTAACTTTGCTTTGACAAGAAGTACAGAACTTGCTGCTAAATGCAAAAACATTACTGATTCATATCTTGCAACATTTCTTAATAGATGCCACTCCACAGCAGAAAAAATCTTGCATACTGTCTTTTTCTCTAGCATCTTCTCCCACAGGCACAACTACTTGAAGTTCTATTACATTGCAATGCAAAGCCTGCTACAAGTAGCAACCACCCTAACACACCTTTTCAAATCTGACATCAAAAATATGTGAGACTGGTTAAGTATGCACACATGGATAAAAAAAGCAGTATTAATCATTGCAACGGAAGAATTTCTTTTCTACCTTCACTATGCCTGTAATGTAGCTTCTTTATATTAAAACAAATTCTGCATCTATATTTTCTTTACATAATTTGCAACATAAGCATTTCCCTTAGTGAAATCAAAGGTAAAAATGTTTTCAGATAGCATGCATTCATATGACACACAGTATTTTCCACTAAATTTACTGATTTTAATTTTTTTTTATAGTTTCAGTAGAATTATTTGCCACTAAATTATCACATTTTATTTATTAGTATTTTAATATTTTTCATTTCATCATTCCAATTCCACTTCAACTACATGTTTAGGTTTCTACCTCACAATTGAGATATTTGGGTCTGAACTCTGCTTAAAACACTTAGCAAAGGTTTATAAAAAATTGCAGAAAACAACTCTTTTCTCAAAATAGATTGTTAACAAAAGTAATTAATTTTTCAGTTATTTGGAGCTTGAAAGATCCTCTGTCTTCTCAAAAAAGGATACAGCTTCACTTAACAAGTTTTAGTACAGATTATAAAACTAATCTTGAAAGATTACTCACTTATGCAGAAAGACGATTTCTACGTTGACATCATCCCTATCCTTGTGCAGAAAGTCCTTCAGGAAGTTGGACACACTTTCAAGTGTTATGTGACCACAGACAACTATGTGCCTGTTATAGAAAAATCAGAGTTAATCTTGCAAAAAAGGTAAAACAAACAAGCGAGAAAGTAGAGAAGAAAATGGTAATTTATTAGCCAAAGAAGAGCATTAATCTCTTCTCAATGCTTGTCTAGATCCTATTCCATGAAGTCAGAGAAGGAAAACATCAGTTCCAAGGGGTGCTTTGCAACTGCAAATACACACACACTTGCAAAGACTACTATTGGTAACAAAACTTTCAGCCAAGTTGTATCACATATTTAACAGTAAGTAGCATAATTTGTATATATGTTTATACGCTGTATTAACCACTCTTTTCAAGTAATATTTTATTTTACACATTTTTCTCCACGTATTTCCTCCTCTACAGAAATTTACTGTTTAAATTTTTGAGTTATGACATAATGAGACAGTAAATCTCTCTAAAATGATTCAATTTTTTTCCACAGTTTGAATTAGTCATTTAGGCCAACAAACACAGTACAAAGCATGCCAAATAAGGCCAAAATCAGAAAAAAAACCCAAAACTTTTTCCTTTAATAATTCCTATGGTAATTCCTGCTATTGCATCATTGCAACAGACATTAAAAAAATCAATGTCTGCATAGACTATGACATCACAAGTGTTTCTATTGCTCTGCATTTCCATTACTAGATGTATCTGACCATGTAAGATGGAAGCACAATATATGCCTAGGTACACATTTTTGAATTCTACATCTTAAATTCTGAAAGTCTGAAGGCCTAGGATATAGCACTCTTCCTGACTTAAGGGGTCTTTTCTCCTTTATTATTGTAAAGCAAAGTCCAAAAATTTGTGATTAGAATATCCTACACTGCCTCAAAACTACCTTCATGGAATAAACTGAACCCCAGTTTCCACTACTCTCAAGGGTTTAAGATGGATATTGATTTTGATAACACTTCCAACAACCACATTGCTCTCAGAAGTCAGAAACAGGATATGGAGACAATTCCTGATCTAACAGAAAGTAACTTTGTCATATAATCTACGCACAAATGTTACAAATACACCATGTCACAAACTTATTTGGCACTTGAATTGCCAAATATGAAGTACAGTCATTCCAAGGGCAGACCATCCATGTCTCACCTACATCATAATTGCTCTGTGGAAAACTCAGTAACAAGGAAGCTTCATTGGCTGGACACAAATAATAGATGGCAGCAATAATTACTTATGTAATGGGCTATATTAGGAGTCTATATTGTTTTGTAATCATGCAGAACAAAGAATAAATCAGTAATATGCATTATGCAGTGAATAATATCACCATCATATATAGTTACTTTTGCAGTGGTTCAGATGATGACTAGAAAAGCAAATCACATACATCACTGTATCAGTCCAGCATATCTTATGATATTGTTTTACTATTACCATTGTTTAAATAGCTCAGCACAGTTTTCAAGCTTTATTTTGAAATCTGATAAACTCAAAACAACTCCTTTTGCGTGAGTTCTTACTGACATCAGTGGAACTCAAGTGCAATTTTAGAAATAGCAGCAATCAAAAATGTCAGTGGTTTAATTCCTTGTAACAGACAGGAAATATGTTTACATGAGACTCTGAGCATCCTGGGTTTTACAAACATAGCACTCAACATTACGGACATTTATTAGTGAAGTAGCTATCCAGAGGGCCTGATTTGGCTTCAGTGAGATTTTGGGTTTGTGTAGTAAGCATACAGATCAATGAGCTCATGGACTGTAAACACTTAAAAATAGAAAACAAAGCAAAACAAAACAGAGTTAAAGATTTCCTGTTTCATGAAGTGGTAAGTACAATGTAAGAAAACAAAATATAAAACACGTTAGTTCCTTCTGTTTTGATGTAAGGGGTCCTTAAGAGGTTTCCTCTGGGATCTCTGAAGCTTGACAAAGTCTTATTAGCCTCCGTACTGGATAAAATCACGTCTATATTACCCCCTTCTGATGTACTCTTGTTCAGTTTCTCTAGTGGTCAATTTGCTGAGCTGCCAGCACTGTGTTTGTATGTGTGATTGCACTCACAGTTAGGTCAAGATAACGACCTTCAACAGAGGAGGGTAAAATATAATTTCAAGCACCATGACACACTCCTCTACCAAATGGATGATTCACCACTCAGCAGATCAATGTAAATGGAAAAATTCAAGGAAGCTCAGATTTTAAAGAGACGTTTAAAAATTTTGTCATTTACTGGATTTAAATTCTGAACACATCGCATCTGATAGACTATGTTAGAGTAACATATTAGGATATTCTTGCTGTTCAGTGATATTCAGTACTCTTCCTGAGTGTAAAGCCATCTAGCACCAAAATCTACGCAGGCTCAAGAAAATTGTAAATAACGACTAAAAACATTCATTTGTATTCCTTGTACATTCTGTTCTCATTTTCTAAGATGAACAATTCGAAACTATGGGTAATGTTTTCTTCAAATGTTTCCATCTATTACTAAGAAATTATTTTTTTCCATTTTCATAAATGATGTAAAATATTTTAAATCGATTTTAATAATAGAAAAAAATATTCTTGAATGCAACCACTTTGTACAGATACTGGCTTTTAGCTTTAGCAGAATCTCTTCTGGAATGCTTTTGTGCTACACTGCATTCCTGTACAGACAATTTGCATCCTTCCTAGAAGATTTCACTTCATATGGGTTTTCTATCATTAATTAGAGTCAACATTTTAAAAATTTGGATAAACTGAGGAGAAAAACTAGAAGCCAGCTAGAGTCTGCAACCCAAATTACTCTGTTACAGAAGAAACTTTAACAGGAAAAAAAAGATTACAAGGTAATTAAGGTAGGAAAATATCTCCACAGGTTATCTACTGCAAAAAAAAATCCCACTAGAAGCAGATGCATTTGGTATTCAGTCCTATCATGATTTTCATTCGGTAGGGTTTCATAGCAACCTACTTCAGTGAAAATAAACCACTTGGCTGTCAAATACTCTTGCATCAGCACTGATCCTTTTGAAAATGCCAGAAGGCATCTGCAACATAGTTTGATTTTAGCATTCTGATCTGGGGCTGGACATGATCTATTCTCTTTGCTATTCTTAAATAGTACAAGACAGTGTGTGTACCAGTTATTGCAATAAAAACTCCTGGTTTTCAAACAGTAGTTTTTGATACGATACTTGCATTAATGTTTGGTTGAAGACACCCACAAAACAAAAACAAACAAACAAACAAAGTCTCCTTTTAATATAAATCATATTTTTGCTCAGCAGTAGAAAGAAATTGAGAACAGATTCCCTACTTGCCCAGAGAGAGTTATTAGGTACATTACTTCAGAAAATCTGGAGAGTTTATATTGTTCCAATCTGTCCTGTATATGATTTGATGATTTGTAACTTCCTCTGTTTCCCTTCCTATGTACAACCCATTTTTTACCCTGTACTGAGAGTTTAAGTAAAACCAAGACGTTGGGTATCTAGCTTTGAGCTAGAGTTGCTTGGTAGGAAAATTGTATTAATACTTTTGGGTCAAGAGAAACATCTAAAATATGCATGAACCTTTTGTTTATGAAAAATCTCAAAAAGTAACCAACCAACGTGATTGGTTGGTTAGTTTTTGCGTTTGGGTTTGTATTTTTTTTTTTCATTCTTTATAAACAAAATTTAGAAATTCCTTTATAATCTTGAAAACCACAATTCAGGAATTTAGACATTTTTAATCCTGACAAGTATTCAGTAGAATTAAAGTTTCCATTAGGTGTCACTGGTGTCATGTATCAGAGGTGAAATCAGTTTAATGTACTAGTGGAAATCCTCATTATATGATAGTGATGCTGAAAAATTTTTAAAAAGTTCTTTTACTGAATCAGAAACTTATCCAGACCCATAAAGCCAGACTAATACATTCTCTCACATAACTACTTATCGTTCTCAAAATCAGTGACCAAATACGAAAAACCAGTACAGTTCTACACAGTTGGTTTTAACTGTGAATCTACATAACTGAAATTCTTTATAGCAACTTCTTTTTTCCCCACTCAGTTATTGGCATAATGTCCCTCAGGGGTCAGTGCTGGGACCAGTGCTGTTTAACATCTTTGTCAGTGACATGGACAGAGGAATTGAGTGCACCCTCAGCAAGTTTGCAGATGACACCAAGCTGTGTGGCACAGTCGACTTGCTAGAGGGCAGGGATCCATCCAGAGGGACCTGGACAGGCTGGAGAGGTNTTGGAACTAGATGATCCTTGAGGTCCCTTCCAACCATACCATTCTATGATTCTATGATACATTTGCTATGAATACACTAGCTTCATATAAAGTCAACAAAAATGGTGATAAATGGTGCAAAGCTACCACAGATACAAACACCTTCAGAAAAAAAAGAAAATTAATAAGCAAAAGCTAAAACATCTAGAATTCTGACATGAGAATTGAGAATATACACTTCATCCCTGTAAATGAAACCAGATTCACTGTGAATAGAACTCTTCAAAAAGTATCTTGGTATGGTTCTTCCTTCAGAGGACACAATACAAAAGGCAAATATTTTGCCTGTTTATTTTTAAAGAAATTATATCCATTTTATTGGAATGAGTATAAAGAACTTGAAAACACTCACTCTAACTAGTGTGTCACAATAAATCAAACACAATAAACACAAAATTCTCTGCAGCATTCAGTTGAATACATGGTGTTCACTTGTCAAGTAAATAAATGAAGTGTGATGCATATTGACCTAGATGCCTGCATAAAGCTATAATATTTATATCAAATACATATACACAAATCTCTTTATGGTCTTTTTGCTTAATGTTCTGATTATGCCTTCATTTATTGATTATCTAAATGCTTTGCCAGTAGCAGACTGCAATGGTTGAAGTAAACAGGTTCTTGTAAAGTTAAACTTGTTTTCCTCAAAGGAGGATGAAATTCAGTCCCTTTTTCTTATTTAGGAAAATCAATAAATATCAACAGAGACTGTACATATGGTTGTGTTGTCTACCTATTAGTTATATACATTTTAAAAACATACCAATTTACAATATGTTTCCAGCTGCTTGTATTTTTCATGATTTACCTAACATTACTCAAGGGTCTATTCATTAAGTGAAAATTTGAACCCAAGGTTAGTTGTCTAAGGATCACTTATTTCATCAGTGTTTATAGATAGCCAGAACAGTACGTTTCATTCACTAAAAAAGCCCTTGCCTATTTATTGCATGTGACAAAAGCGATTCATCTAGAGTTGCTGGAGAATGCTCATCTAGAATGGATACTCTGGGACCAAAAGAAGACATATCACACTGCTTTTAAAGAAATAACTATCTAGCAGATATGAAAGTAAAAAGTGTTACTCCCAAACTTGCCTGTTTGTATTAATTGTTCATATCTGTGAAGACAGAGCATAAAATACTCTGAAATCAAGACATAGTGTATTTTTAAAAATCCACTAAGCTAATTTTTCACTTCTGTTCTCAAATCAGGCTTTAGAAATCTTCTAGAACAAAAGAGAGAAACCAAGAATATTTCAAGGATATAGCAAATTGTCCGTCAAGTGTATAACATCCCAGCAACTTTATTATAACCTTTGTTCTCCTTGTTGTGGTAGGTCTAAGCAGGCCAAAATAGGCTTGTACATGTCCCGGCTTGCCCAGGCATATTTTTCTGCTCTCCCTCCTTCCGTTTAGGGGAGAAGCAACTGCAGAAAAGAGGACAAAGAACCTGGAGCCACTGAGTCTGAGGACTCTGGCTTGCCCAGACTTGTTTTGCATCCTGTGGTAAACAAGGCACACATGGTTGCCTTGTGCAAGGCTTGTGTTCTGCCCAAATTTGGGTAAAGCAAGCCTATGNTTACAGCTATAAAATTAAATCAAGTGCACTTAGACAAATCTAGGTTTCAGTCTTGCTCAGTGAATACTGGTTTTGTGTCACCCGTAATGTTTAATTCGAAATTGTTTCTGAAGCGTATAAAAATAGGGCACAGAAGAATTCACTTAAGTAGGTCCTCTAGTATTTCATGTTCATCTAAGAGCAATTTCCACTAGACAGGGTACACTTAAGATGCTTTAATTCTGGGTAAATAGCACATTCCTTTGTTTAAACTGCATGTTAGAGCTCGCACCTAAGTCTGTTTGCAATAGCGTGATATCAAAAGTGATTCACTGTGAGCTGCTTTCTCTGCTTCAACTTAGTTACAGCTAAATGAGTTTACGTTACATTTTTTGATCTTAGGAATTACACAATATTTGTTTCTAAAACAAGTTAAGAAACGAAACTTAATATTCTTTGGTTGATGCATACCTCTGAAACTGCAATAAGAAGAAAGTACAGGGATTTGTTTCTCCCAGGGTCTGGATTAGTTAAGAGGCTTGCTCTGTACCTTAAAGTACAGGATGTATATTCATCCTTTCATTCAGTCTTGATAGCAAGATTATCTAGAGTATTTCTGCTTGCATAAAAAACACTACAGAATTTGAGCACAACATAGCTATATCACCATAAGAAATAAGGCAATAACTTGGTATAAATCAAATTTTAAACTGTTAAATGCTATGGCATGCACAAGGAATCCACATTAGAAAGTTTACAGCAAAATGAAGGAGTAAACTACACCTCCAGCATTAGCATCTCATTTGCAAATAGACCTTAATCTGCTGTTCCAATCCCTCCAAAACCTGTGCTTCCTTGTAATATTTTCTGCAGCAAACACCACACATGCGAGAACCTCTGTTACTACTTTTGAAATACTTTGAAAATAAATTTCCTTAAAAAAATTATGGTCCCAGCATTACTCATTTTAAAATTGCCTTATGCAGTTTTTAAAAGCTCAATGAATGAAAAAATAAATAAATCCTTTGTAAACATTACAGGAGTTAGACAAGACTTTAAGACTTTTGAGCATTTCATTGCTGACCATAGCCAATGCATTTCTTTCCATAGATATCGCCCCAAAATATCACAACTAATTTTCTGCAACGGAACACAAGTGAAAACAAAAAGTCATAATTCTCTAAAACTTATTGATCCATTCACCAGTTCTGCCCTCTCATCATGTACTGCCTGAAACATCCACACTTGAAGTCATGGCCTGTATATTTTGCAGAATATAACAGATCAGTAGATTTATAAACCAGATTCAGTATTTCCTGGGTCAACATTTGGACAGCAACAACTGCTCTGTTGATGTCAAACAAGAGTTTCTTTAAAGTTTAGGCAGAGTGAAGGAAAATCTGAAATTTTTACAATTTGAACTAGAAATATAAAATCTGTGTTATTGTAGGAATGGAATGTAATTTGAGATGTAGAATACACATTTTTTTAGAAGTCATAATACTGTTATATGTCACTTCCCACATTTTCTTTCTTGCTTTTTGTTATAGTTTAATGTGCATGCAAAATTGGGAAAAAAAAAAAAAAGAAAAAAAAAAGTTTGTCCTATTAGGTCTGTCAGTCTAACACTCATCAGATTTTCTTTATCACTAAGTGAGACTTCGTTTGAAAGAATGATTAGCAGATGGGAAATAGAGACACCTCTGGGAATCATAATGCAATCTATGTCACATTCTCTTACTACATTCTCATCCCACTGGAAAATAATATATAATGTACTGAATTATTTAATATAATAATATATGTCACTGTCACTGGAGCTATGCCTCTCATTACTGCAGCAAATGGACCTCTGCCAAACTAGCTGGATAAGCCTTTTTTTCTTCTAATTTTAATCAAATTCAAATGTCTAATGAGTCCAAGATGGCCTGTCAACTTAAATTATCTGTTTGTCTTTTTGTTTACCATATCTATCTGTCTACAGTTTTCATTTTTCTCTGTGAAGTCTAGATATTGAATCCCATGTTTCCTTCTGGAAGGAATCTTTACCAGATGATTGTTCCTGTTGATATGTTGATGATTTGCTAATTTATGGCTTGTAAATATAAGAAATATGAAGAAATCTCTGGGAAGCAAAGCAGATCATGACAGAAGACAAACAAGAGTTTTTAATAGCTTACAGTGTAAAGAACTGTGATTTCACTAAAATACAGTTTTGAATTTTATACATTAGCTACAGCTATGCCTCTGGATTTTCTTTCAAAAAAATTTTTTAAAATTTAAGAGTTTAGCATAAAGCATGATTGTTTACAATTGGGACAACATAACTAGCTTATATATACATGTATATGCATACAAAATAATAAATCATCCCTCTTTCTGCCAATATCTATTGATGTAAAACTGTGTTCTGTTTGCTGCTCTCATAAAGAATTTCTATTGGATTTGATAGCAGTTTGCATGAAGAAGGAAAAAAACAACAGTGGAACATGGAATTAAAAGTCAACGATTCAATGTAAAGACTGAAAAAAAAAAAATCATTAAGTTATACAATCCCTCTTTCAGCCCAGCAATTTATAGATGTTCTTCCCATATGCTTTGCAAAGCTTTGTGCAGGCTGCTTTACAGTAAGCTAGTGTTTTCAACTGGAAACTATTTCACAGAGTTAAAATCCAGTCTGATCATACGAACGCAGGAATACAGAAACGAAGCAACTAAGCAAGAATAATTCTCAAGTAAATCATTAAATGTAGAATAAAGGCCAATTATAAATTAGCAGAGGTAAAACAAATACAGATCTTTAACTAAATCTCAGACCTGACCTGTGTAATAGGAACATGATAAATAAACAAATGGTTGCTGTTGGGGCATCTTTTGCTTAAAGGAAGTAACACAGATGGCCCTGTAAGTTCTATTTTGGCTAGGACTGAATGCATAACTTCCAAATATCACTAAAAGTGTGCAACAGTAGAACTCTACTTACTCAAAGCAAAGAATTTCTTAAACAAAATCTCTGTCTCCTAAGACTTACTGCCTGAACTTCATAGTTAGATTAGTTGGAGCACTGCTGAAAATCATCCAAAACCAAAGTGCTCACCGACTCTGCCAGCCTTCCAGAGGCAAACGTGCATGAAATAGTCTGTAGGTTTATTGCTACATCCTAAAATACCCCAATAGTCTACAAGCTATGGTGATAACATTGGCAGATAAATATTCATCCTCCTCGTTATTTTAAATTAAGTGTATCACTTAAAAATTATTCCTTGAATGCTAACACTACAGACAGGTTACAGGAAGAGCCTAAACAGAGTAAGTAAAATTGAAAGTCCTAAAGAGAAATTAGCTAAATGTAGATAGGATGTAGGAACCAGCTAATGGCCAAGAGGAAACTGCATTAACACCCAAGCTATATACCATTTTATTTTGTGACTGATGAAAAAAAGTCAAGCAAGCAAAAAAGCATCACAGTTCCTCTTCTTATATATATAAAACTCTATATTATTTTCTAAATTGAAGTGTATAGAATTTTTATAAAACTGTAATAAAAGGTCAGGTTTTTTCCTTCTCCATTCAATCACATTACACATTTAAACAGAATTATTATATCCTGATTTTTAGACAAAGTGAAGATGAACTTTGCACAATTAAATTTAGCAGCTGCTGAAAATGCTTTCCCAATTCAATTTTCAGTTTCTGTTATCTTCATGAAAAGTTTTTTTATGGATTTCTCTGTATCGTTTTATTTAGTAATGACTTTAGAAAGCAGCAACTGATTTTTGTTCTGTGCATAACTAATGTAAAAAGGCCAGTTTTTCTTGTCTACTGATCTTGTCTGACTGTGGTGTATCAAGGCACACAGTAAAAATTAGAGTCTTCTGATGAGGTAATCTGCAGTACCAGAAAAGAGTTGTTTAGCAGTACTTTCATTACCTATAGAGCAGATTTTATTGCTTGTAAATTTGAAATCCAAGACAAGGATTGTTAACTTTTTTGTAACTTCTTACTATTATTTTTTTTTCACTAGATTGTGATTGTATCAAAGTCATTGCCCTGCTTGTCATTTAACTTGTATGTTTGGTCTCAGTCACGTTCTGTATGGGTTTATTTGTATATATTCTGGTACATATATGCAAAAATGAATACTGTTATTCGGTGAAACTTAATAAAAAACTCCTATAACATCAAATTCCTGTTTTGCATTCTGTGAGATCTTAAAAGTCTCATTAAAGAAATATATTGCAAAGCAACATTTGAAATTGAAAAAATTCCCCTGTGGACTTTTTTAACAAAACTATCCAGTATCTGGTAAATGGAACCATTGCCAATTCCATACTGCCTACAAACTAGTTCTGTTTCCAAATTCTATATCTACGTGTCTCTTCTTAGACAGAAATAAGCTTCCTTATAGTGCAAAATGATTCCTACACAGTTTATAAGTCCTTTGAGGACTCCATTGACTGAAAAGCAAAATGAAATGTGAGACTGAATTTGCTGGTGTGTTGGTTGTACCTTCTTTAGTAAGTAGTTTGTAGAAATAATTCTTATGAATACATTTTAGATATTTCAAAAGTTAGAATTCTATACAAAGGCTTAGGATTGCTGTACTAAAAGATACATAATCATATGTTAATTTTAACTTCCCACCTAAATGTTTAATCATCATATAGAAGCATGTTACTCCACAGGCACAGTTCATAAGGCAACATGTATACACAAACATATATAAATGCTACAAAGCAGATTCCATGTATTTATCTGTTTTTGGAGAAAGTTAAAAACTCTACACATTTGTTATTTTAAGAGCTGAAACTACATCTTTCAACAATTCTTTCAATTTAGCTGTTTAAATTTGTACATGTATTTAATTTTATCTGGGAACTTTACAATGTTAGGAATAGAACAACTGCAGTTTCTCATTACACTTGCTGCCAGAATCTATGTTTAGTTGCTCAACTAAAGACCTTATATTACTAATTACTACCACATGCCCATATCCCAAGTAAAGGAAAACATTGATTCTGACAATCCATTATCAAAACATTGAATTACAAATGAAAAAAAAAATTGGCCAAACATAACATTTCATCAATCTTGTTCTACTGACTGCAAAAGCAACGTCAAACAAGGGGTGCTAATGTTATTTCACTGTGCAGTTCCCAAGCTTAGACCCACACGAGTAAAGGACATCTTTAAACTACTTAGTAATGAATAACTGAAGCAGAAAACAATGCATAAAGTAACTCAAAAGGCGTGTATGTTGATGATGACAAGTTATATGAGCAGTAGAGATGAGCAGAGAAAGGCCTGACAATAGAGTGAGCTAAAACCAAACAGCATATGTAGATAAAGACAAAAACAAAATATTAAAAAAAAAAAAAAAATTAAGCAAGCCCCAAAGCTAGCAGAAGCCTGCAATCTGGCATTGTGCTTTTCAGCATGTGAGGTTATGACTGAAGATCAGGTCCAAATTTAGAGATGACTGAGCAATGCTGGGTACCAGTGACAATGGAGAAGGGGAGAAACTAAAACTGTGCGTGTAAAACACATTTTATCCATATATCCCACTGCTATAACTCCTTTGGAGCCTCAAAAACAGAAGTTTAAGTTCTGTTTGAAAAGGTTTTGTTTTTTAGAAATCAAGTATGAATACAATATGAAACTGAGTAGGCCTCTGTCACAAATAAACATTTAGGGGAATTAATAATACTACTCCATCTCAGAAATAAATTAAGACCTTCTAGAAATCTAGATAAGTGAATTGTGATGCAAGCTTCCAACATCAGTGTTTACAGAAAAAAAAATATTGAGAGTATCTCAAAAAAGGGAAGTACTGAAGTTTAGTGTCATCTAATTGTTGGACTATTACCGAACACACAATACAATAAGCTATATCTAAAGAAAAATCTTTGATTTGTCTACTTGGTGTTGTAAAATGGTACTCTAGAATTATCTTCGTGGCACATTAGTAGTCTTTCTGATCCACAGAGAGGAGATACACCTTGATAAAGTCATGATCCACATCTATGAAATGATTCATAGGTGATGATTTTAAATTAATAAAGTAAAATCACATCTTCTTAAAGTAAGGAGAGGGATAATTAATTACGTATGTTACTTGAAGTACTATCTGTATGTTATATGGAAAGGATTCTATATGATTTGTCTTTTAGGGCAAATATATCTCTGCCAGTGAATGTCACAATGATATGTAATGAAACAGAAGATGGCAAGACTAAAGGTGGTATCTAAGAGAAACTACTCTATCACCAAGCAGTTCAATAAACAATGTATCCCTGCAGGTCTAGATAACGAGAATGCCAGAAAGAGCTGGTTTAAGCTTTCTGGAAAAAAAACAAGCATGCTTTCAATAGAAATGTAATAAGCTAATGTGTTTCAATAAAATTGAACTTTTCCTACCAGGTAAAAGCAGCGCTTTTTACAATGGGCTTTTTTCCCCTTACTATATTAAGACTACTACTCCCCCTTCTTAGGATGGGTTTTAAATGGTGTGTGAGGACAATCACTTTAAAATCCCTGGTCATAAATGATAAAATAACAAGTATTTGCAACATTCATACGAAGTTAAAAGGAGTTGCATGAGACATGTGTAGGTGCTGTAGCCTCAGTGGATGGGAGGTTGTTGGGAGGCACCACCTAGAGCTGTCTGGCTTGCACAAACCTGTCCAATACCTTTGGCCAGTAGGTCAAGAAAGAGGATTCTGCTTTTGTGAAAGCCCATCTCGAATACTCCCTCCAGTTCTGGTATCCCCACCCTAAGAAGGACACAGAGTTGCTGGAGGGAGTCCAGAGGAGGTCACAAAGATGATCAAAGGGCTGGAGCACCTCTGCTATGAGCACAGGCTGAGGAAGCTGGGGATGTTCAGCCTAGAAAAGAGAAGGCTCCAGGGGGACCTTAGAACTGCCTTCTAATAGCTGAAGGAAAAATCCAGAGGGACTTCTCATGAGGGTGTCTAGAGACAGGACAAGGGGGAATGGTTTGAAGCTAAAGGACAGCGGGGTTAGACTGGAGTTGAGGAAGTTCTTCAGTATGGGGGTGGTGAGACTCTGAAGTAGGCTGCCCAGAGAGGCTGTGGATGTACCCTCCCTGGAGGGGTTGAAGGCCAGATGGCATGAGGCTTTGAGCACCCAAATCCACTTGAGAGGTGTCCCTGCCCATGGCAGGAAGGTTGGAGTAGATTATCTCTGAGGTCCTTTCCAACCTACGGCACTCTTGTGACTCTGTGATTCTATGTGCATCCGCTGTTTGAACAATGAAACTATCAGACTTCTGATGTAGTCACTCTAATGGAATAACCTGATCTCAATAAATCTTGTATTTTGTACTGCAATAAACCCAAGTTTTCTGAGCTGAGTTGTTTGAAAATCATTTGAATTATCATTGTCATTTGTTAAGAGATGACCTCATGATAATCTGATGCTCCAAACTATGAAGCAGTAAGTCATCCTTGTTCCAGAAGCTAAGTGCATATACATTAGCAGTATTTTCTGCATGTCAGTGTTGTCTGAGTGGCAGCCAAGGTCTCCTGAAGTAGGGATGAAGTGTTGTGACTTGTACCATAGCATAGCCCAGGTCTCTAATTACATCGTGTGACAATTTTTCAGTGGTAACATCTGATGCCAAGGAAAACAGCCTTATAAGCTGAGAGTCAGCTATTACCACCTTCGGGAACTCTTCAAAGTCACACAACCACACCTGGTCTTTTTTGACTTACTTTCTGCCTCGGGTTGAGTTAAAAGTCCCGCCGTATTTCTTCCGATTAAGGATGAGAGCAGCAATTTCTGGCACGTAGCGAGCAAACATTGCCTACATGCACGGAACAAAAACACAAAAAAAAAAAAAAAAGAAAATGGCATGCAGAGAGTGTTCTACTGCAGCAGAGGCAGCAGAGCCTCTTGGGATACTTACTTTCTTCCACTAACCGCACTATAGGAACCACCATATTTCTTGCGGTTTCCTATTAACTCTATGATTTCAGGGACGTAGCTGGCAAACATGGCCTAAGAAGAAGATAGGAGACAGAAGAAAAGACTAAAAAGAGAGGCCAAAGAAAGGGGGATGCTGAATATTTTCAGAAGGTATGTATCTTTAAGATCTGAAAATTCAAAAGATCTATGAAGTTGTTTAAAAAGAAAATTTCAAAAATGTAGGAGTTGTTTATCAACCAAAACAAAAAGGTTCAATGTAAGAGTTTGTCTTGGAGAAAGTACACACCTTATAAATTAAGAAAATGGTAAAAAAAGGAAAAATAGGCACACAAAATAAAACAAGAACAAAATTAAATTAAACAGGTATTTAATCATAAAATACAGTTATGTTTAATTTTTCCTAAATAGGGGAGGGTAAAAAAACTATTGAAGCTCCACTACAAAAAACAAACCAAGGTGTCATTATTATTATATTTCTGTTTTAAAAGACAGAGTTCCCCCCACCCCACTTACTAGGATTCAAAATAAGACAAAACCAAAATTGAATTGGGGGTTATTTCCCCCTGTAAAGAAACAAAAAAAAGGTCACTTCCCCCCGCCCCAAAAAATATTTTGTTTCAAAAGTTTATGTTTTTAAAAGGACTGGAATAACATGTGATAGGGGAAAAAAAAAAAAAAAAAAAAAAAAAAAAGGTCTTGAGGAGAAAATAAAAATTGTTCTGCCATGTTTTGTCCAACAAACATCTTCCTTGTGGCTGGATACTTCAAAGAGCTACTGCCAGTTGACATGGTCTTTGTCTTCATATGTCAATAAACATAGATGAGAATGCATATATTTATGTTCATATATGTATACAGTCACATATATGCATCTCTGTGTGTCTCATACATAGCATTCATAATATTAACAACATACATATCATCTCTGGAAGATGTATGTATATGTGAAAACAATATATGAGTGAAGTAACAACATATATGTGCTCGATATATACTGGGAGTCAGACATAAAACACTTACCTTGCACAGTGTAAATATTAAATTAAACCCTGCTGGTTTAGAGAATATTACAACAGGTCCTACAACATTACAAACAATGATAAATAATACAAAAGTTGACATCAAGCAATTTGTAACTTTTGTGTTATGTACAAAAGACAAGAAACACTAGAATTTGGTGACAGCAAAGGATACTGGTTATGGCCACATGACAATTTGTGAGTTGAAATTGTGCCTACATGACATGGAAGGATGTTTGAAATTAAAGATAATGCAGTTTGCCATCATTTTGATCAGGCAAGCTGCTCTTTAAGGCAGTCCAAAGCCACAGTGTTTGTTGGAATTCTGGGAAGGAACACATAAGGATGGGTAGGACATCTGAAACCGCAAAGTGTCTTCAAAGTATCAATAGCAGCCTCCAAAAAATGCACTACAGCCACTAAATGTACTACATTACAAATAACACTAGAAGTTGAAATATTAAAGCACTTTATGTATTCACATGCATTACTCATTTAAATGGATTACAATAATTCTGACTTTACTAAACTGGACTAATTTCATAAGCTCTGCCAAAATATTTCTCTATAGAGGTAAAAGCAAAATCAACTAAGGTGTATTAAACATATTTAAAGGTTTTATAATTAATTTTAATTCAGTAATCCAGATATTTCTTACAGCATTAATCCTGTATAGGACCAAGTATTAAGCTAACTGGAATAATTATTATTATTAATAATAATAATAATTTAAAAAGAGCTTTTACCAATCCCCCAAGGATGAAGAAGACCATGAAAAGGCGCCCAAGGGTTGTTTTTGCATAAACATCTCCATAGCCAACAGTGGACATTGTAACCATCAGTAAATAAACACATTCCCAATATGTCAACGGTTGATTATTTTGGAAATTTTCCCATGGATCCCCTGAGTTCTCCACCTAAATTAGACAAGAAAATACATGACTAATTGAGTCATATCACAAATTATTTCTATTGATGTATGCATTTCTGCATTAAAAAATCTGGCCTATAAAATAAACTCTGGACACTTCCCTACAATTTATTTTGAACAAATACAGTATCTAACTCCGTCCCAATCATAGTGCTACAGTCCTTTTGCCAAAATACATAGCCTTGCCACTCTTAATATTTATGAGCATTATCTTTTCCATTCACTACTAAATAATATAACTCAATAATACAGATTGTTGAATTCATCTTATAACAACTTGTTTGGAACTTTTAAAGTGAGAGTTTTACTTGTAATGTAATTATTGCTTCGATCTTAAAGCATCATTTAGTTATTAAAGCCATCAGTAACATGCTACATTCAGTGGTAGCTACTTCTTTTCCAAGAAGCCCGCTACTGTATGTGACAAAGTTACAAATTTATCGGTGGGAAAAGAGCACATGCTCTAAAATTTGTTGCATAGTAGAAATTCGAAGATGAGGATTCCTACAGTAGAAAAACTTATGCAAGAACAGAGAAACTTAATTAAAACAAAACAAAGCCCCTACAGCAAGAATCCCAAAACGAACCCAAAAAAACCCCACCAACCAACCAAAAAAACCCAAAAAACCCCAGAGCCAACAAGAAGAAACAAACAAACAAACAAAACAAAACAAAAAAACCCAAACCAATCAACCAACCAAAACTGACCACAATCCAAGCCTTAGAAAATAAAATTAGCATGCCTTTTTGGTTGTTGCTTAAAAATGGAGAAAGATGTATTTGTCAAGTGTAGTGTAAATATACAGTTATCTATGAATGAGAAGTATATCATAAATTAAACATAGAAAATTTCAGTGCATCTTTTTAAGAGTGAAAATCAAATGACTGTCTGGTATAACAAGAAGGTAAACATTCTGAAATTAATCTTTTATGTCTGGATGCAGCGCAATGTGCTTCCAGTGAAGTCAATGAAATTGCTCAGGACTAAACATCAATAACATTAAATTACTCTATTAGTCCAAAATCACTCCTAAATAAGTTAGCACTACTAGCAGTTTGACATTTTCCTGATTCTAAGCTGATCATAAAGTGTACTTAAAGGACAAATACTTTACCATATTTACCAAATAAATCAGTAAGCACTACTAGGTTATAATGCTTAAAATATATAACTGACATTATCTACATATGTATATTCACATTTATGAATTCATGTAGACTTTTACACTATCTAACTTAGATTTTTCAGGTATTGTTAAGTGCAGAATAAAACCTAGTATAAAAAGTACATGCTATTAGTGAACTGAAACTGAAAGCCGCACAAAAAAAATTGGAATTTAAATACAGAAGTGAAGGAAATAATCTCTACAAAATGTCTACCTACAATATTTGCAACGCCATTACTTCTTGTGGAAATACAACAGAACTGCTTTCTTCTGGCACAACCATTGAGTACCTCAGTATAACTTTAATTCTGCCATCCTCTTCCAGGAAGCACTCCAGGCAGTTGTTTAGCAGACATTGCCATCTACTGGTACATTGTAATTGCTCAAGAAGTTCCATTAGTTCCAAGGTTCATATTTTATTACTTAAGTCAATGATGTATTACTTACTATTCAGAATTAGTTTTGAATAGAAGCCTAAAATTTGGGAAGACGTGATGTCTCTTTTATTGTACCCTATATTACGGGATTATCCAGAGAATGGCAATTTCAGGTAACAAAGTAGCTCAGAGAGCAGATGATCCACAAGAAAAAGTCAATGAAGTATTTTCAAATATACTTACCAAATGTATGAACCCAGCTGCTGTCAGCCACGTGCTGATAAATATAGAGCACAGATTCACTAGCTTGATGGAATTACTGAAAGCAAACAAAACCCAGGTTAATTTCTGGTAACAGGAACTTAAGACTGCAATTCATCACACATTTTTATTACATAGCTGTATACAAATGTATACTTTAGACTGCAAGAGTCTGATGATGATTTATGAAGAAGAGCAGGTCCCCTAAAAAAAATAATCAAAAGCTTATGCAAAATATGTATTATTTTGTCCTTGCAGAGATCATATTTGCATAGATAGCTTGAAAGGAAAAACTCAATGCATTTGAGCGCAGTAAGAGAAATAGAAACCTTAGCTACATCTATACTCATAAACAAATAGAAATAAATAATACTTTTTCAAAAATAATTTCTCAGTACATTCATCTTATTTTTGATTACTATACACTTCAGCAATTAGTTACATGTCAATACTCATATTTGCAGGTCCAAGACTGCATTTATACAAAACTGACTAATTCTAAAAGATTGTTTCACTTTTCATGTGATTCTTCTCTATTCGTTGGGTTTTTGACTCCTGTCGTGGTAGGTCTAAACAGGCCTCCTGGGCTTGTACATGTCCTGGCTTGTGCAGACATGTTTTTCTGCTGTTTTGGGGAGAGAGCAACCGCGGGAAAAGGGACAAAGGACCTGGCGCCACTAAGTCTGGGGTCCGGGGTCTGTCCCTCACCTGTGGTAAATAGGGGGCACATGATTGCCTTGTGCAGGGCCCGTGATCTGCCCAAAAAAGGATAAAGCAAGCCTATGGCTTCACCCAATATGGCCAAATCTTGGCTAACTGCCATTTGATTGGCTATCTCGTGTCCAAAGGTCCAACTGATCTTTGGGCTGTGTTAATAAAAGGAGCAGGGAACACGGGGTGCGTGCCTTCCACCATTACAGATGCCTGCTTGCATCCTGCCTGCTGCCTCCACGCATTCGCCAGCGTGATACCGTGAGACGTCCTGCCTGTAAGAGCCTGCTTCCAGAGTCAGCCAGGATCAGGTCAGAAATCATCTCTCTTCTTCTCCAGTGCTCAGGAGCCTGGAGAAACTTTAAAGCCTCCAGCAGCTTCGGCCCGGCAACACGGGAAACCCCGCCACGTGCTTTGGGTATTGTTTTCCCGTGATATTTTTTGTGAGTAAATACCAAGCCTCTTGTGATCATTGATTGCCTTCTGCCATAAGCAGAAAGCTGCTTCTCGGGTCCATCTAGTGAACAAGCGGCGTACTGGCCGCAGGTGGTATATTGACCGCAAACCTTCTCTTTTCCAGTTTGGTTTGAGTTCTGTTAATATATATATTTAACAGTTATTTCCAGATCCTGTTATAACCTGTATATTGTTTCCATAACGTTGCAAAGAGCCTGTTACTATTGTTATTATTAAATGGTGGTAGGAGGTGGTGCGAGTTCTGATTAATATTAATAAATTATATATATTAATATTTTTATAATATCGTCTCGCAGTACCTAATTACCCCCTCCGCTACAACTCCAGATGTGCAAAGGCTTTAAAAATTAATCACAAGAGGTTGTTCTTGTTGGATACTCGCCACATGCTAATAGTTGCAAACATGACCACAGGGTAAGACTCTTTTCCTGCAGTTACAGCAAACAATTGCTGAACTACCACAGCCAATCTGTAAAAGCCATACTGCTTTTATGACGAAGAACATGATTCCCAAATTAAATAACGTAGACATTTTACAGTTCCTGTGTAAAGTTCTAAGTAATTTCTGGTATTCTGCTCACTTGAACTCCTGTGGACTTCTTTGTGGGAATTCATATGAAGACAAGAGTATTTAACACTTCCATTCATTTTTTAAAATAACTTCTATATTTTTTAATGTATTTGTGTATACATATATATACATACATATACACACACACACACTAGCCAAACTTTGCAAACTCCTGTTTAGTCCAAACTGCATGCTGTGTTCACTTTTGGGCTCCTCACTACAAGGAGGACACTGAGACGCTGGAGTGTACCAAAGAGCAACTAAGCTGGTGAAGGGCCTTGAAAAGAAATCTTATGAGGAGTGAGTGAAGAAATGAAGTTGTTTTCAGGAGGCAAGGCTAAGGGGAGACCTCAACACCCTCTACAACTATCTCAAATGAGGTTGGTATGAGGTGGAGGTCAGTGTTGTCTTATATGCAACACATGACAGGACAAGAGTAAATGGCCTCAAGTTGTGCCAAGGAAGGTTCAGGCTGGATATTAGGAAACATTTTGTCAAAGAAATGATCATCAAGCATTGGAACGGGCTGCCCAGGGCAGTGGTGGAGTTACCATCCCTAGAAGCAATTAAAAGACAAGTGGATGTGGTGGTATCACTATTGCTATCACTGTGACCAGTAGTATTTTTGCAATAGAATTAATACTTCTGCTTATAGCTACTTTAAGGAGCAATAAAAATGTATTAATACTTTTCTAAATAAAGTTGAGAAATTAACCTGGAAAATTAATAAGACCAGCTCCATCAAAAATATTTTTAAGAGTTACAGTTAGCAAAGTGGGCATCTGTGCCTACTAGAAAAGAAGTATGATTGGGTAATATGACAGATACTATAATGCACTCAAAAATAAGGTAATATACCAGTAGTTTTGTAAATAATTAGCATTTGCCTACATCAACACATCTCTATTTCTCTATTTCTTAGTGTTTGGTTGATTAAGGTTCATATTTTGTTGGAGATAATATTCTGTAACAGCAAAGGACTCTAACCAATAAGTTCATATATTAAACAAAGTCACAGAAATCATGCTGATGCAAAGCTCCATTATTAAAGACTAAATATCATCCACATAATCCTAGAACAGGAGAGGCTCCTGTTACAAATAATATCTCAGTCTTCACATATTACTGCAATACAAGTAAACTACACCAGCCATTAAGAATAAATATTTACATTACTTGTTTTGCACAGTTTTTGCAGATTTATTAAGCATTGTACCTTATTTCTCCTCTACAAAATACTCCCTCTGTTTCTGAGTCTAAATATAGATGAAGGATTAGTCACAAAATTTTCCTCCTCTTTAAGCTTTTTCCAACATCTGTACAAAATCCCCTACTGTGAGCCCTGCCTAAGCCTCTGCAGTTTTGTTGAAATCAGAGAACAGTGAAGGAAATTTTTGACTGAACACAATTTCTTCTATTCAATCAAGCAGAGTAACAAACAAACAAAAAAAAACCACTAAGTAAAATATATCTCATTTCAAATTGGGGAAACATACTGATCCTGGGCAGAGTACAGTCTTTTAATATGACATTGTAAAATTTCGACTTACTGGTTGTTTTCAAACATGATTAAGAATTTTTCAGGTATTTTAATAATTATCTTAACTTTCCCACATTATTCTGCTAGTCTCCTCGCTGTCTTTATTTTTGCATCATTTCACCTCTTCCTTTGGATTCCAGTGTTTGGAATGGCCTTTCTATCCATTGCTTAAACAACATATGCTCCACTAATCCTCATAGCTCAGTCACGAATTCCAGGAATAATTCTAATGTATAGGTTAGAATAAAATAATTTCTTTATTAAGGTGAAAGGAAAAGGAGAGCATTATTTCTTCTCACACTAAATATTAAGCACAGAGTAACACCATTTATAACCTATCTCATCTTGTCATCAATACCATGCACACTGAAATGCCTCTAGTCAAACTAGTTTCATGCTTTGTTCATATAAAATTTGCCAAATTTTTTAAACAATAAAAAGTGTTCTTTTTTCCCCTCTATCATTTCAGAGCTAGTAACAATATACTGCAATTGCTATCTCAGTTCAATAGTTCAGACCTTGACATTAATTTTTGGTCTTCATGCTCTCAAACAAAATATTACATTGAAAATTTTGTTCAATTCTTGAAAGTAGCTTGCAAGAAATGCTAAAGTATCTTTATTCTACATGTTTTTAAACCCATTCCTAAGCCACATAATGTTGCAATAGCTAGTCAAAAGCATACAATACACTAATGGAGTTTAAAGTAGTAATAGCAGTTTAAGACCACTGTATGTAACTAAAATCACTACTTGAATTTAGGAAAGTAATTTTTATTTAGTTAAAAATAAATTCACTGAGATTACTAGTTTAACTCTTCTAATTCTTGCAAAATTACACTAGAGATTCTTCATTAATAACAAGCCATCAGCATTGTTTTGGTTTTTTTGAGGAGGATTAATAATGCAGAAGTAGAAACTCTGAATTAAAAAGTATTTCAGTACTGTAACAGAAAAAGCATACCCACCACAAGAAGCATAATTCTTGTTTGTGATGATACATAAAAACATGCTGAAAATATGGTAATTTCTCATTGAGGTTAGCAGAAGCAGTAATAAGTGAGTTTTTTAATTTTTTGTTTTCTAAAACTCATGCGAGACAATAAATAAACCCAAGGCACTCACATGGTCAAATTAGTCTGGTGTAACAACTAGAATTGTTCTAAAATAAATATCATTCAGTAGATTTGTTTTAATTTGACTCATCCATTTGGAAAAAAAAAAATCTTTCATGAACATTGATAGTATACCAAATTATGTAATGAATTTCAAGTTACTTATTCAAGTACACAATAGAGCCGACATGTCTGTCTATTGAAAAACTAGGAATAGGGAGAGACATAAAAATATCTTTTGAGGCACTGATGGTTTTTAAGTTAAATAAATAGTGTTAGTGATTATCTGCTGGGGTTAATCAATTGAGTAAATTGATAGAGTCAGGTAAGAAAACTTTACAGGCTTTCTGATATCAACATTTGAAGTTTACAGATATTTAGACATACATTTGAAGTTTACAGATATTTAGACATTCATATAAGGAATCAGAGAGATGATGATATCTAAACTAGGAGTAAATTTTGCACCAGAGAAATTGTATTTGAACAGGTCAACCTTGAATAAGCTAGCTCCAAATACACTGAACATGATTAATGCAGTATCCTTTCACTTACAGATCTTGAAGTTTACAAATCCACCACTTCTGAGGGGGGTTTTAGCCTTTATCCAAAATCCTTTCAGTTTATGCAACTTCTCTATTGATTGTCATTTCTTTTGGTGAGGTGGTTCTGTGTGTTAACTGCAAACTCACTGAATATTCTAAGCTTCTGCACAAATTACTCTCTTTCAACATATCGGTAGTATTCTTAGCTACTGCACTACATCTTTCCTGTACATTCTTTGATTGCTTTATTTGACAAGAACTGGATTCATTACAGTCACACAGTTGAAGACAGTGTGAGAGTTTTACAGCAAAATAATAGTTCCAAGGGTTGAAGAAACAGCTGTTTACCTTGAGGGCATACAAATCCCAAGGATCTACTTCCCCATCACTAACGATTCATACAGCAAGTAAATTGAGTTACTTGCTTATAAAACCCTTATATATGCATCATCAACTGGTGAAGACAGCATAGGATTTCAGAGTGGAACTGAGTTTACAGTAATTCTTGGAAGCTGGATTCAACACTTCACCTAGAGCATTTTAAGGAATGATGAAAGGCAACATGTCCTCAGCTGCAAAGCATGGGACAGTTCCCATTTATTTTCTTCAAAGTTAGCTTTTTGTTCGAAACTGTGTATTGCTGTTCACAACTTTGTGTGCTGCTTCTGCACAACTGTTTTGTATTAACAGCCCAGAGTGTCAGTGAAAGCCAGGTTACTTGGAGTACATAAATTAAATAAATGCTAATTACGACAATCACAATCTTAAGATAGTTCAGTGTGAAATGAATTTTTAACACGTTTTTGATATGAAGAAGGGTGCTCAGTTAAAAAACAAACAAACAAACAAAACCACAAAACAAAACAAACAAAAAAAAAGACCACAGTGATTATTCCTCTAAATACTTTCTAACTGTATTCTGTTCAATGAGTGTTTATTTTTGTTTCTCCAAGGCAGCAGAGTATGGACTGATTACATGGAAAGAAGCAATATTTAATCAGAGCAGAGCTCTGTAATTCATTCTGCTTTTAATTTATCAGCACACAGTCTTTTGTATTCAAGTACTCAAGTATTTTGATTTAACCAATAACCTAAGCCATTTATGTTGTCACCAATGCAACTAACTCAGTACATAAGAAAACATCTTACCTTGTTTTAAGAATATTCAGAAACTGCAAAATTTCTGAAAATTGTATCAGTCTAAGGGCTCTTAAAAATCTTAAACCTGCAATAAAGAAAGAAAAAAAAAATCTAGTAAAGAATAATTCAGATTATAGCAACATTTCACTTACAGTGACAGTGATCAATTAAATCAACATAGGTAGCATACCTTTGAAATGTTCTTCCATATTTAATGGTTCCAAGATCCTCACCAGGTCTATTGCAAATGGTTTTAAAATTATTTTCTTAATAGCTGAAATATCCTACCAGAAATTCTTAGTTTATATAGGCAGCCATGGGATGAGATTTGGCATACAAGCTAAAAGCTATAGGGAAAAATATCACTAAGGTTCTGTTGGCATATCTAGTGCGTATGTCCTTCTCTTCCAGGCTGTCAATGACACATAAAGATATGAAACTCCTCAATTCTCCAGGCTCCTACATTGCTTAGTGAAAACTAAGAGATTATGTGCAAGAGATCTGCTAACCTGGGTATATGCCTGATTAAATCGGTAAATCTTAATGACGTAAAATCTTTTATTGTAATAATACTCCCTATCTCCACCCTAATTTCAAAAATCTCAAGCAGAACAGAGAAATGACACATTCTCTCTTTAAAATGGCAAATCTGCTATAATTCTTCCCATCAGACTCTGCCTACAGGAATAGGTGACACTTTGGCTACTAAAGTAGTAACTATTTTTACAAAGAAACAGCATTTTGATGTTGAAATCAGGTTGTGAACAGCAATTCCCAGACAACTACAAAGCCATCGAGACATACACAGAAAATATGTGTGGAAGAGAAAATACTATAGAAGATTAAGGGCTTAAATTATTAAAAGAGACTTATGCTGATAGTAAATAATTTGCCTGCATATTTTTGGCATATGAATAAAACTGTGTATTATACACACGCACAGCTTATAAAATAAAGCTTTGAGGATAATTGTTTTTAGACAGTACAGCTAGGAGTTATATAAAAATTGTGTAACAGGGTATTGTGACTGTCAACAGTTAGGCCCAGGACAGCTTTTTCTCATGCATACTCTATTTTAACCAATTCCAGTCCTGTAACCACTTTCATTTCCAGAAACCTAAGGAAAGGTTCTGACAAGCATATAAACCTGGTCACAACTTTCATCATCTCAGTGGAGCTGAGAGGTTTCTCTCATGAGCAAAGACGTGTATGTGGAGATGCATTTAAATCAAGGCTTTATTTCTGCAGTATTTTTGGAAAGTTGTTATATCAAATTTTTACTCTTGCTAAGACTCAAGTAACCTTAGCAAAGTAGAAAGAAAATTATTCCTATTACATAAATCTAAAGTTTCTTTTTAATTACTATGGGACCTCTGAACATCAATCACAACTTGAAAATTGGATTTGGGGATCTACAGAAAAAGTAATAAAATTATGCTTAATAAACATAAACTTCATATCTATTTGCAATATCCAAACTCTTACAATGCATAAAAGAGACTGGAGTTGCTGAGACATCAAATGATGTAATTTTTGTGAGAGAAGAAAATCATCATGGAATAAGTTCTGCACAATTTTAAAGCCTACGCTTAAATAATTCCTTTCAGAGAATAGAATTTTTTACACTTTCCAGGACTCTATTAGGTCTATTATTGGAATTCTACATCTGTATGACAGAATATAGATACATACATATTTCATTTCACAGAATCATAGAATAATTGGGTTGGAAGGGATCTTTAAAGATCAGTTAGCCCAACTCATCCGCAGTAAGCAAGGCATCTTTAACTAGACTGGGTCAGTCAGAGATCCATCCAGCCTGACCTTGAATGCTTCCAGGGATGGGCCTTCTACCACCTCTCTGGGCAACTTTTTCCAGTGTTTTACCACCCTCAGCACAAAAGATTTATTCCTGTATCTATTCTAAATGCACCACCTTTTAGTTTAAAAACGTAACTGCTCCTATTGCAACAGGTCCTGCTACAAAAGCTTGTCTCTCTTTTCTTTCTTAGAGGCTCCTTTTATGTACTGAAAGGATGCGCTAAGATGTCTGAAGCCTTTCTTGCCCAGGTTAAATGCCTACGACTCTCTCAACCTTTCCTCACAGCAGAGTTGCTTCAGCCCTCAGATCATTTCTGTGGCCCTCCTCTGGACCTGCCCCAACAGGTCCACGTCCTTCTGCTGAGGGCTCTAAAGCTAGACACAGTACTGCAGGCAAGGTCTCAACAGAGCAGAGGAAAGCAACAGAATCACCTCCCTCAGGCTGCAGACTATGCTTCTTTTAAGGCAGTGCAGGATATGGTTTGCCCTCTGGGCTGCAAGCACACATTACCAGCTCATGTCCAGCTTCTCATCCACCAGTACCACTAAAGTCCTTCTCAGCAAAGCTCCCTCATCCTTAGCCTGTATTTATACTGAGGATTGACCTGATCCAGGTACAGAGGACCTTCCACTTAGCCCTGTCAAACATCATGAGGTTCACACAGTGTCCCTGTCATTCTCGATGGCATCCCATCCCTCAAGTGTGTCAACTGCATCACTCAGCTTAGTGAAGATGCACTTGATGCCATTATGTTCTTGATGGAGACATTAAACAACACTGGTCTCAACAGAAACAGTGAGTAGGGACACTATTTGTCACCAATCTCCATCTGGACATCAAGCTATTGACACAACCCTCTAGATTCAATCTCAATCATCCACTTATAGAATCATAGAATGGTAAGGTTGGAAGGAGACCTCAAGGATCATCTAGTTCCAACCCCCTGCCATAGGCAGGAACACTTTCCACTTAATTTCTCATAGCACTGAACAGTCCACCTATCAAGTCCATACGTCTCCAGTTTAGAGAGAAGATGTTGTGAGGACCTGTATCAAAGGCCTTGCAAAAGTCCAGATAGATGATATCCACAGCCCTCCCCTTGTCGTGTTGTAGTCACTCCATCACAGAAGGCCACTGGGTTGGTCAGACAAGACTTGGTGAAGCTAAGTCCCTGCTCCCTGTGTGCTTAGCATATCTTCTGGGAGGATCTGCTCCACAAGCTTCCCAGACACAAAGGTGAGACTGATGGGCTGGTAGTTCGCAGGGTCCTTCTTTCTACCCTTTTTAAAAGTAAGTGTAATGTTTCCCATTTTCCAGTCACCAGTGACTTCACCTGACTGCCAAGAGATAGATATTCCAGAACAGTACACAAAACAACTCTGAAAAGTGATCTTAATAAAACACATACAAGAATTGGACCATGTCACTGCTGCAGTTGACAGGTGTGGCAAGTATAACTGGCCTCCCCTTCCCCTTCCTCCAAGCACCAAGGTCTGAAGCTTGCTAGGAGCTGATAAAGTTCAACTTAAGGCCCCCATACATTAGCTGGTGTGTCAGGGCCCAGAAGTCCTTTGTTGCTTGGAGGACTCAGTCCTCCAGCTGAATAAGAAACTGACCACAGTTACACTCAGGGTATAAATTGAGTCCTTCTACCAAGAGAGTTGTCTTTACACAGAAGCAGCCTGGCAGTCAGATTTTCTCTCCTTAGAATGGAACCTTGTCTAAGCAGTCCTCAGCCTGTCTTGGTGAGTGAATATGTAAATATCCTGGGCTGAGAGATTTTCCTTTTCTGAGTGTGTGCGCGTACATTTTGGTTCATCTTTCCAAATAGTTTAACTAGCTGTGCAGCAGTATATTCCAAACTGACATCCAAATCTGTAATTTCATTCTGTTGGAAGGAGAGCAGATTAATTGCAATGAATCCACAGTTTTCAGGTGGCTGCTGCTGTCTGTTTTGTGGGTGGCTCCATGACAGCACGTTTGAGTACTCTTGTTTCCAGCTGCTCAGTGTCTTGTTTTAAAGGACTGAGCATAGGAGCATCCATATAGTGCTTGCAAGTAAAACCCACCATGCCTGCAGTATTTACCCTCCTTAGCACTATTATCACCAAGAGTCAGTCAGTCAAAACAATTCTACATATTAGAGACATATTCTGCCATACAATGCACCAGTGTGCACATCTCCTGTAACATCAAGTTACACATGTGGAAACCTTGTGTGGTCTGTTAGCAACGTCCACTAATACTGGCTGAACCAAAACATGGGAGAAACAAATTCTTATTCTTGAGTTGTTACTTCCAAAGCTTGACCATGAAGGACATAAGAGATGTTGTCTTTGAATGAATCTGTTATGTGCATTTTGAAAGACTGCAGCTAATTCAAAGGTTTGAGCCTTATTCTTCAAATAGACTACAAAATGCTGCTGCTAAGAATAAACCATAAGTTTAGGACTTGGATGAAATGATTCTGCCCCTAAATGTATGATTATTTGTATCACCTTGAACTTAGCAAGGGGGATGATGAATTAACTGAATTATTCCTAAAGGAAAAGTCCATAAAACAGTTCATTCTGATGCTGATATTTATGAAACATGCATGGAAGTGTGCTGGCAATAATACATGCATACATAAACTGCTGACACTGTAAACCTCACAGCAACAACCTTGTCGCAATGAGACAGTAGTCAAACTAAAACCGGCTTAAATTATTTAGTATGTATTTTCCTATGAATCCACATAAGATCAAAACAAGTAAACCAGAAAAGATTCTCATGGATCTAACTGAAGAATACTTATTGACAAAACATATTTAAAAATAACCTGTCTCTCAAAACTAATCATATGTAATCAATAACATGATCTCCCATGCTACACTCCCTGTTTTCGAATGAAATCTGCCTCATGACTAAAAAGATTAACTCACCAAGAACAGAATTTTTTTTTTTTTATCTGTGCATCCAGAACAGTAAGCAAAATTCTGTAATAGGGGCACTAACAAGAATTCCCATTTTCCCATAGCTGTTTCAGCTACATATACAAATGTGTAGCTCTCTCTTTCCTTAGCAGTATTTGAGAATGTATTTTATACATGTGGGAAAGAATTTTTCTTTAATATGAAATAACTCCAGAAGTATTTTACATTTAAATGACAAAATCAGTAGCTGAGATAGCATAACTTTCTTCTGTATTCCAGTAAGGTCTATCCTAATTTTGCACATTTCATAGGATCCTGCCTGATAAAGTTAACTGAAAACTGCAGGATGGAATTCTCAGGAAATACTTACTGGTTTGTCACTATCATGTCACTCATTTTCTTTCTTGGCAAGAGTTTTTCTATCAGAATGTTCTTATTGGATCTGACTGGAATAGGATACACTCTTCTAGACTGTAATTTATATGAAAAATAGCAAAATATTTTGTTTACCTAGCAAATACCTCTAACAGCAGGAAAAATACACAGATAAAATGAAAGGCCTCTTCAGTTTCTCAGTCTTCTGATTCTAAATTGATGACTACAGTATGGTTCTGAGCAGGGTTTATTTCAGCTACAATGCCTTGAATAAAGCTAAGAGATTCACAGTTTTCTAGACCAATAAAAAAATCTTGGGATTATCATTCCAGATTTCTTTATCAATATGAGACAAGTACTTTTAGTCAATAGTTACTGCATCAACTACATTAATTGGAATTGCAGTTTGAACTTCCCTATATACCACAGGATCATTTTCTTAATGTGAAAGTACTTGTTTAGATAGCTGTGTTGTCTGTACAACTAATGGAGCACTTTCTAAGTACTTAACATGTGTGAAATACTGAAAATTTAACATGTGTGTAATACATTGTATCATTTTTACTAAGTAAATTCCTGGATAACAAACATGGTTTAATTTTACTTCAGATTCTGCATGTTCAACCCAGAATCTTTAAAAACACAAACAGCAACAAAAAGCCCCCATAAGCCATACCTGACTCCCAGAGATCAAATGCCTACTTCCTGAAATTTAGATGTGAAAATTTGTCACATCCACACTGTCTAGCCTGGCTTTGAAAAGTCACTAAGATAAGTCAAATACTGACCAAAAAACTGAAATATGTCTTAAATATTACAAAACTCAGTGATCTCTGCAATAAGAAACTACATACTCTGTTAAAATACTGGGTTATACCTAGAATATAACGAGTATTTTTATTCATTTCACTACATACTTTTTCAGTTCTGTAAGGTGAGGTGCTATTCCTTTCTGACTCTTTACTAATGACTTAGTAAAATGGATGCTTTAGACCAGAACAGCAATATAAACATGACCAATAAACTATCTGCCAGAAGCAATACAATTACAGTAGAAAATTATTTTTCTATAAAGTTTACAACACAAAACAGACAACATTATCTTAAGATTTACAGCTTTAAAGGTACTGAAATGCAGTATTTTCCTGTCTGACAGTTTTTTTTCAGTTTGCCTGCTGACTGATGCTTTCCACTGGATTCATATCCAGCAGCAACCAGGATTATTCATAAGTTACAAACACCCGAAAAAAGGAAAATTACCATTTTATATCTATGAAGGTAAAAGGAGGAAGTCACAACAAATTCATTTGTCTTTAAATAGATTCTAAAAAACAAGAAAAACAAACTGAGATATTTATTCATACAACATGAGAGGTCAATCTACCAGAAAACAATCAAGCATTCCATTATTTCTCATCAACAAGATACATAATCCCTTTCTTGCCGCCATATGCTGTTTTCTTGCTTACTGACAACAGCATATCCAAAATATTGTTGTAAGGATCAAATAAGCAGAGACTATGTACGCCATTTCTGACAAACCATTCACCTGTTCATCAGAATGGTATTGTCATCAAAGCTATCAATGTCTACTTCAACCCTGTATCTCATTAAGACCATATAGTTTACTTCAGACTGAACAAAACAGAATCCATATTTAGGAAATCAGAACCTTTTCTGAGACAGATATAATAAAGAGATAGTATTTAGGATGCAAAATAATCCTATCCTGAATGCCTTCACATAGCACAGCAGGGCAACCTGAGATTTCGCTTCCTGTAGATAGGTTTGAAAATGAAAGCTCAAAGAAAAAGGTAAGAAATAGCATGGGAGGAAAAGAATCTGCAACTCCTTGGAAGTAACACAGCTAAAATATTTTGATACATCTGTCTGCTTTTGTTATGCAGGTGTACAAGCAGATAAAACAGTCTACAGCAAAAAAAAAAAAAATCAGTACCCTCTGAACCATGAGAGTAAAGCTGCATTGAGTTCAGAATCTACATAGGTTGTATACTAACTGCTTTCAAACAGTGCTGTATCAAAGACTCATTAATAATCTCTCCACTCTGTGTCTTCAAATCTTACGTTTTTTAAAATAACAGCCATTATAAAAATTGTTTCTTCGTAACTCCAATATTGCAGAATATTACATCTATCCTTCAATAAAGACTGGATTACTTGATTTTAGGTCAACACTGAATTCTGAGAGAGATATGAGCACATTACAACCTATGAGTTTAGGAAGGAATTTTCCCTATAAAGCAACTGAAAACCTACAGAATTATTTTGAAGTTGAAAAATTAAATATGTTTTTAGAAAAAGACCAACACTAGCACTAGAGACAGAATCACAAACTACAGTTCTGAAGACGTAGTTTAAGAGCTGTACCTTACCCCAATATGAGCCGACCCTATAACAAGACACCAAGGAGTTTCGAAAAGTTTGCTGTTCTTGCTTTTCAGGGACATTATGTCCAGCTTTGATACGATATCCATTTGGGAACAACTCTCCAAGAGATTTCTTACGCCTTCTTGTAGTTTTATAAGTTTCTGTACGTGTGCCTCCAGAAGTGTGGTAGACTAAAATCTTGCTGGGAATCATGACTATGTAGCTTCAGGAGCACTGCATGTAAGAATTCTGGTCCAGTCTTCTGTCACAGCATCCACTAACAATGAAGGTAGTCACACATTTACCCTGTTTTTTTTGCTAATATCAACAAGCAGAGACAGCTCAGAGTTCCTTCTTTAACAGAACTTGTCTTTGGAAGCAGGTTTAATTAACAGGATAATGTAAAATTCACCTTTACATGTTGTCGCCAAAAGATAATTCAGTATAATCTAGTCCATTTCTGTTAGCACAAAAGAAACAGAATTGATTCACATCCAAAATTCAGCCCCACAAAACAAAGTATGACAAACTGGCTGGACAAAACAAATCACAGATGCAGGCGGGCAGTGCAGATGCTCCTCTGTGATGTATTAGAGCTTAAAATGCATCTTCTATCCGGATATTACCACATAAGCTTCTTTCGGATACACTGAACAACCACAATCATTGATCCAAAACCCACAAAGTTGATGCTGTTCACTTTAAATGAGCAGGTACTCTCACAAAGAATATAGTTCCTGTAGCTTATGTACATAAAGGGAATTGTTTACTGTGTATTATTTTCTTTGGCAACTTTACCTATCTGCCTTTCAGTTGAAGTCAGTATTCAGAAGGCAGAGGTCACATAATCAGCCAACTCCTACAGGATTTATCCCAGATGAAATTAAAAAGCAACACAAATAAACACAACCCTTCATCTAATCCCAGTTAATGACAGCTGTATTACTAAAGGAAAAAACATCAACAATTTAAGCCAAAGCAAGCAAGACCATAGTGAATAGAGAATAAATTTTTGTTCAGTCATCTCCTATCTCATTCAGTTAGAAAAAGCTCTTCAAAAAAAGTGTGAATGTGAGATATTACCTTCCACGATATGTGATATGCTTGCTTAATCAATTTTCCTGCTTTGAGCTTAACATACAAACTTCATCTTGAAAAAGCTATCTTCATTTCGAGGAATGTGCTTATCATTCCTACTTTGTGCCCCCAAAGGAGCCACAAACATGTATATGCTAAAAATATATCAATGCCATCTGGAGTACAATGCAAAGCAGACACAAAAATAGACTGCACCATGTGCTTATAGGAAATGTGCAGAATCTCAAAGCATTTTGGAAATGTTACTAAAGGGTGACAATGCCAAATATAGAAATGGGGAGAACAGTACAGACAAATTTCAGATTTCAAGTGAGTGAATCAAAGGCAAACCACTTCCATGACTCCTTTGCATTGTAACCTTCACACTGTTCTTAGAACCAACCCAGTCATATTGCCACTAGTCACAACAGTAAAATTTTACTCAGTTAGTAGGTATTGGGTTTGATTCTTTATATGTGCATGCAGAAATATATATAATAAATCTGTGAATACTTGAGAATCATTCCTCTCAAATTGGAAAGACTGAAGAAGGCAGTACTTATCTGTGCTACTAATCACATCTTGTACAGTTATTTCAAACTGAAATAACATTCTACTTACTTTTTACCATGTAAGAGATACGATTTTTCTTTCTTACTGTATTGCATCTTGAATAGTACTATAATCTTGTTATTATACAATTTTATGGATGAAACTATCTAAGTGTAGAATCCATTTACCTTGTGAGCCTGGAACATCTCTAAAGAAAACAAAAGTACCCAAGTAATAAATAACAGGAGCCAAGCTGTTTAGTTTACATAAGCTGTATTTTGGTTTTAGTAATTTGACAGCATTCTTATAATTCTCTCAGCTCTCTGACATAGCTAGATTTTTATCAATTTACTCACTTCTCCTTGCAGTGCACTGCATACACCAAAATCTAAAAACACAAATTCAATGATCTGGAAATCTAGAAGAAACCTGTTCCACAAGTTTAAAAAGAAATAATAAAAATTTTTAAAAACTACATTGCAGTAGCAGTAGGATGGTGACATACTGTGCTAAGAAGAAGTATTCAGACTCACAGAGCCACAGAGTTGTGTGCATTACATTCCTGTGCAGATATTTCTGCTTTCCAATAGAACATTTTTTAGCATTTTGTTCTACAACCTGGTTACATGAAACAGTTTATTGTGAGAGTACAGTTCTCTACCGTCTATGTTACCTATTACTTGATCAACTTTTTCTTATTAGATGTAAAATTACATTACAGAAAGTTGCTCTCATAGGCTAAACTATTTTTTCTTCAGTCATCAAGCAAACTGTCTTTTAGATAGCCCATCACCTAGCTCAGATTTGCATGAGTGAAAACCTGAAACCCCGATGCAGCTGATGAAGATTGTGTTATTACAAAAATAGCGCTGTTTCCAGTATTTCTGTACTTTTGCCTACCTCTGTGAAGGATGCAGTTAACAGTCTCATGGTCTGAGGTAGACTTAAAAAGTTCTCAACTCCGTGTTACCAGAAACATCAGGGATGTGTGCAGTCTGCTCTAAAACATTTACTTCAAGAACATTCATTCTGTTCTAAGGAGCTCTAGGATACCCAATCTACTTAAAGCATGTTACAAGTGAAGCTTCCCTATTTTTAACAGAAGTGTACGATTGCAGCATATCCCTCCATGACCCTCCCTGAATTTGCCATACAAATGAATTGATATACTTGTGGAAGCATTGCTACAATTAGATAAAAACTTGTTTTCAAAGTCCATTCTAATGTGAAACTATTAATCTCATGTCCAGGGGAAGAAAGCAAGTCTTCTCAGCAGCTGAGCTCCATTTTACCTTTGGCTACTCAGGAACTAGGTGCTTGTTATATCTTACAAGAAGGCAAGAGAAGAATACACCTATTGGCACAGACAACTAATGTATTGGGCAGAACTGGGTGTCAAAGTTATTGTTCTCTAAAGCATAAGTTAGAGGAGGGATAACTGTGGTTTTGTAGTGTACTGTCTGAACCGTAGACCACAGAATGGTTTGAGTTGGAAAGAAACCCCACAGGTCATCTAGTCCAACCTCCCTGCAGTAAGCAGGGATATCCTCCACATCTGCTTGTAGCTGTGCCCAGAAGCATGACCTGAAAAAAACCCAAAAAACACAAGGAAACCTGCCAAGGGGAAACCTACTGTAGAGAAAAGTAACTTCATTATATCCAGAGACCATTCTCTCCTTGGAAATTATTTTTTAATTTACTTTACAACAAGGTAACACAGATTGTTCACAGTATCACCAAAGGTTGGAAGAGACCTCAAAGATCATCAAGTCCAACCAGTTACCACAGACCTCAAGACTAGACCATGGCACCAAGTGCCACATCCAAACCTGCCTTGAACACCTCCAAGGATGGTGACTCTACCACCTCCCTGGGCAGCCTATTCCAGTGGTGAACTATCCTTCCTTTCTTTCAGGTTGCTGCTTCTGAAACTACTGTGTAAATATCAATGTTTTATAAGAAATGGCCTGTAAAATTTGCAATGGTCCTATTTTAAAAAAACATAGTATTACTCATAGGAAACAAAAAAAAAATCAAACCAACAAAAATTCCCTCCCAACCAAGCCACCAGCCAAAATAAAAGAAAAAAAAAAACAAAACTCCAAACAACAACAGCAGCAGCAACAACAATAACAACAAAAAACACCCAAACCCACCCAACAACCAAAAATACTCACATGTTTTATCACAAAAAACTATTTGGGTTGGCCAAAAAATTTTATCTTTTTGGTACAGCTTTGTAGCATTGTCCGTGGACTATGATGGAAACAGAATAATCTAATATTCATTATGTGAGTCATTTACTTATTAATGTCACCAAATAATTTAAAAGTTAAACTCATAATCCAAACTTGAGTTCATGAAGAAATGCATGCTGTTGTATTATTTACTTATTTACTTTTCTTTTTTTTTTTTTAAATCTCCCAGTCTTGAAGTCTTAAAACTGGCAAGAGAAAGCTTGATAATGAAAACAGTCACTAGATAAAAAAATATTAACTTTGTTGCTTTATACCACTTCAGGCAATGACTATGTCATATTCCATAGGACAAGTAGTAGCAAATGAATAGCAGATCTTTACATAAAATCAGAAGTATTATCTTGCAAACATTTCATAAAGGAAGCTTGAGTCCACCAAATTTATTTTGATTCCATTTTTAACAAAAGACTGAATACATGAAGGGGAGGATAAACAATATTTCTGTTTACTTCTTGGGGGAAAAAAAAAAAAAAAAGAGCTAGACAGAAAAGATTTTTTTTTGTCTGTGTTTGCTTTTTTATGTTACAGTAATCCCTTCCAGATACTGAAATGATTTTTTGAGAATTGCTTATTTTACTGATGATGCTATTAAAATCAAGATGACTCTTGAAATAAGAGGTTACACCCTTGCAGAAAGGTGTCACTGAAAGTTGGAAACCTAGCATTTGTTTTTTAAACTGCCCATTAAAACTCAATAAAAAGTATTTTTACTTCCTGAAGAATTATAAACTAGCATCTTGTAAAATTTTCCCTGGCACTCACCAGGAACAAACTGCACAGGGATATGTGATTTTCAGAGGCTGTGACCATGGGGCAGGACAAATGAAAAGAACAAAGGCAAAGGGAGGAAAAAGGCCACATCTAAAGCTGACTCATGCTGCAGAATGTTGGTTTTAAAAAGACTTGTAATTCTGTCTGTCTTTGCTTCTGTGAGTTAGAAGGCATAGGCCATAACTGCCAAAGAAACAATGAGCATATTATGAAATAAGACTTGAAAAGGAGTCAAATATATATCAGTTCTAATCAACTGTTACGATACAATGCATCCTAGCCATAGAATCTTCTTGAGCCCTTGAACTGTACAAAAATATTTAAAGGATAAATATGAGCAGATACATGCAGGTATTAACTATGAAAAACTGGTTAAGAAAATGATAATGCCATGGAATTCTAGATGTGATTAGATCCAAGTATTAAAAAAAAATAATAAAATAAAATATGTATGTCTGTCCAAGAGAAGTTATGTCCATTTACTGAATGTATAGAACAATTCCTTGCATGTGCTATAAATTTATATTCTAATAACAAACAACAGAGTATTTCATACCAGCCACAGCATTAAAAATGTAGGCATAAAATTTCAAATACTACAGTCATTTAATTAGTTTTTGCAAACATAGCTGCTATATAAGTCCATACACCACTTAGCAGTATCCTTTATTTCACCCCTTACCAGTACTAAAAAATAGCCTTCACCTACTCTGTACTACTGGATCCTTTTAAAATAGAATTTCTAAGAGCTGCATGTCAGTTCAGCACTAATTCTGAATCAAGAATAAATCCAATAAAGAGAGAAGCATTCAAGTCTTCCCTTCAAATTCATGTCAGGCAGAAAAATCTGTGATCTGCCAACCAAACAAATTCTCAGAAAGCTTCAAGTGCATACAAATGCTTGCACTAATTGACCAGTTACCAAATCACTGAGAACAGCTAGGCAAAATTTTTACATTAGAGTACATTAGAACCAGTGCCTACAAAAGTAGGTGTCTAGTGTTTCCTAGAAGACATTGTTCCTCCAAATCTGTGTATCATTTGCTATTGTACTCTGAATGCAACATATTTCTTATATGATTTGCCCTGCTTATGATTGTGTATCGTTTTCTTTAGATTAATTTCCAAGATAGAGAGTGAGCATTAGAGAATTCAGACGAACCTATCTTGGTTTGGTTTTATTTTCTATATGTCTTTGCTTTTATAGTGTTGATATCTACATTCTATCCACAACAGGACAGAAAGTGAAACACTGAAAGTGAATCCAAACTCAGTTTTAATATGGATTTAACAAAAACAATATAAAGTGGGATTGCAGTATTTTCTTTACAGATTATTCCTATTTTTTTCAATTTATATTTACAATATTTTACATGTAGAAACTCGGATGTTCATTGACTGCTACATCATCATAATAAATACTGCCTGCCACCACTATAAAAATAAGTTAGCCTTGTCCTAACTACGTATCTAGCCATTACTAACAATTTCATTAATGATGCTTTCATAATAAATAACTGTGCTGGTTTGAGCTAATTGNAATAAAAAAAATATAAAAAATCTGTATCTACAATACACATTTTATCTTAATTTTATAACATACATAATCACTGAAGAACATAATTAAAAATTAAACTTTTACATACAGCAGCCTTTATGTAACAAAATATTGGTAAGACCACATTCAGAGTTTCCATAAGAGCTGTGGAAGTTGAATGTTGGGTAGGAAAATAGTCACAAAATTTGAAAATTGAAAAAAAAAAAAATATGAAGAGTGTGAAATGTATTCAAATAATATTAGGACTTCAAATTTATCCCAATGTGATTAGCTCTTCTTCTGTCCCAAGGCTGAAGAGTCATTACATCCTTGATCTTCATGGACTCCCTTGACTTACCTCAGAGAAAAACATCCCAGAACAGAAATAAGTAAAAGTGATCAAATGCATACAATATGAAAATAGTATTAAATCGGCACACAGTGCCAACGTCATACTCAGCCATTAACACTACTGCTAGCTCAGAGCAATAAAAGATGTCTCTGCTAGGTTATGGAGGTATGCATCCACATTCCACAAGTCTAACGTCAACAGATACTATTCTGCATCTTCAAGCACATGACACTTTGAATAACCAAGGGTCTGCAGTGTGGATGAATAAAACTGGTATTCAGTGCTGGATGTACAGTGGTTAGAAAGAAACCAGTGTAAATCTGTAGTGCAGCATAAGCACACCTATATGCAAAAACTCATACAGCTCTGAGTGGAAATGCTTCACACAGTAATCGGGTGATGAAAGGAATAGTAAGCGGGTGATGAAAGGAATAGTTAACCAGCAATTAGGAAGACAACAAAGCTTATAGATAATGTATACTGGGTAGGAAGAGCAACTGCTACCCAGTATACAGAGGTGATAATGGAGAAATAACCACGGGAGAGTTTTACTACCTTTGAAGTTTCATAATCCAGTAGACGAAACCATTTTGCTCTCAGTCATCTTCGCTTCTAAGAGACTACAATATTTTCCTTTTGATTATGCAGATTATTGTCTCCAGATATTGTGAGTTAAATCCAAATCTCTTGGAACTGAACATGACACTTAAGATAGCTGATTCTTTCCAGCTAAACATTCACACTGATGCTATAATATTATTATCTTTAATAAAAACAGCACTCTTTGCAAGATAATCTTGAACAAAATTATGTGCACTACACTTGCCACTCTACAACAAGTTTCCATCTGCCTTTCTTCTGAACTTCAGAAGAGCTGACTTCAGC
>WBNM01020135.1:4931-17789 GCA_013399055.1 Ramphastos sulfuratus
TAGATGATCCTTGTGGTCCTTTCCAACCTTACCATTCTATGATTCTGTGATTCTGTAACTGCATCAGTGGACAAGGGGAGACCAACAGATGTCATCTGTCTGAACTTTTGTGAAGTCTTTGACGCACTTGCCCACAACACCCTTCTCTTTCAACTGGAGAGAGATGGATTTGATGGGTGGACTGTCCAGTGGATAAGGAATTGGTTGGATGATTGCATCCAAAGGGTAGTGGTTGACAGCTTGATGTCCAGAGACAGGTGACAAGTGGTGTCCCTCAGGGGTTTGCACTGGGACCAGTGCTGTTCAATATCTTCATGAGTGATAGAGGCAGCAAGACTGAGTGCACCCTCAGCAGGCTTGCAGATGGTACCAAACTGAGTGGTGCAGTTGATCCGCCTGAAGGGTAGGTTAGTTGCAATCCAGAGGGACCTGGACAGGCTGGAAAGGTGGGCTGAGGGAAATCTCCTGAGGTTCCAGAAGGCAATGTGCAAGACCTTGCACATCAATACAGGCTGGGGGATGATGAAATTGAGAGCAGCCCTGCAGAAAAGGACTTGGGAGTAGTAGCAGACAAAGAGCTGGACATGAGTCAACAACGTGCATGTGCAGGCCAGAGGGCAAGTCACATCCTGGGCTGCATCAAAAGAAGTGTGACCAGCAGGTCAAGAGAGGTGATTCTGCCACTCTGCTCTAGTGACACCTCAACTGAACTACTGTGTCCAGCTCTGGGGCTCCTAACACAGGATTTTGCAACTAGCACACAGACCAATATTTGATCTGTTTGGAAATCAGAACTATGAGACCATTACATTCTGTTGCATTTTGTCACACCTTTTCCTAACCTCTGCCAAAAAGTGCAAATGAAGAGCTACACAAAATTGATGCACATCAAAAAAAAAAAAAAAAGGACAATTATCTTGTCAAATGTTTCATTGTTTTAAGATTTGATTTTGGGGCACTCCCATTGAGTTGTCTTCCAGCCTTTGCCTTATTGGCCTAATGCAAGCCAAAAGTGTAAAACAACAATCAAAAGAAGCATTTCCAGAATTCATCATCACAGGGAAATCCTGGCAATTGTTTAGCTGCATCAAGGCTTCAAGGGGAGAAAATGAAAGCAGCTGGTAATCAGGCATCACCTTACAAGAGAGAGCATGAGAGAGGATCACAGGGTCTCACAAACTCTTCTCAAGTGCAGTTGCTGAAGAGAGGTTAACCACTCTGCCTATTCTGACACACTTTTTGTATGTTCTGACATGATACAGAGCAGCAGAATGGCATTCCTAATGGAACAAGGCTCCTTACACCAAAACCACCTTAAATCCCTCACTCATGCAGAAGTTCATCTGGTGTGCTGGTTTGAGGCTCATTGGAATATTTTAATAGAGAAAATTATATTATAGGCTGTGCAAGGAAAACACTGGTGATGTCTGCTGCACTCACAGGCTTGCTGAGATGGATAAGAAATGAATACAAAACATAGATAAGACACTCAGGCACAGACACTCTGGGGCTGTGTAGCTTCTTGCCTTCTCCTCTCTGCCAAGTAACCTCACTAACCACTTTCCTTCTAACTCCCCTGGCCCAGCCACCAAAGTCACCTTGTGTGTAAAGCAGACCTTGGGGTAAGGTAGAGGGGTGGGGAGAAGGTGGAAGGGTGGTTGGGAGCCCCTCCTGGGGTCTGTGATTTCTGGGAGGGGGATTGTGTTTCTGTATTACCTTTAACTTGTCTATATCTGTAACTATTCCTCTCTATTGTGTGTATCTCTGCTTGTACATTGTGCTGAGCTGTAAATAGAGTTTCAGTCCTTAACTTCCAGCTGGCTGAGTCTAGTCTGGGGGATTTTACACAGTGTGGGGGGACAGGGAACTCCCAACCCATCACATCTGGAAACTGCTCACTTACAGTGAGAGGTTGGTAAGTCATGCTGCAGACTCAAAGGCCTCAGGCAGCAACCTTGGGTTAGATCTGGCCTCCAGAAGGCTTATGCAAATCCAGCTGGATTTCCTTTCCACTGGCTTCAAATTCTGCTCTCACTCTGTTACATAAACCCAGCTCACAAAATACAGCAGAGGTCTTCCTTGCAGAAGGTCATCACTAGCTTACACCTACACTCAGTAGTCTGCCAGGAACACACTTTTTAAGACCTCAAACCCACCACTGCCTTGATTCTGCAAACTCTGAAGTCTGTGCTTAATACTATTCATATTTGTTGGTTTTATTTGAGGCAATTAAAAAAAGAATCAAGGAATCATCAAGGAGGTTAAAGGTAAATGAATATTTAAAACTTTGGAGGACTATGCTACACATGCATGCACAAAAAAATAAGAGTGCTAAATAAGGTAAAGTTAATTAGTGCATAAGCCAATCCATCTTTTCTTTAATAACTGTTCTTCACCCAAAACTCAAAATTAACTTTCTCAGTGGTTGAGAAATTGTGGTTTTATGTTCTAAAAAAATCAAATGTTTACCACCCTTTTCAGCACTTGTCAAGACTTTTCTGGCCAAATCCACATGAAGAGATGCACACCACACATCTGAACCATCCAGGTCAAAACAGGATTTGGTAGGAAATGCATTAGCTGATTGTTATGAGCTCCCTAGTCTTGTTTTGTAGGAGATCAGGCATTCAGATGACCAATTTCTTAACGACAGGAAATCAGGACAGATAAATACATGAATCTTACCAGATTCTGTACCATACACATCCTTTCACTTCTTAGCTCAGCTACAAGTCCATAGATATCCACAAAATCATGGTCATTGATGTGTTGGGTTAAATGGTCGAGTGCAATGTAAACACCTGTTCTTCCAACACCAGCACTGCAAGGTGAAAAACAAGGCTGTATCTTTGTTTGGGGTTGGGGATCTTTTCTGCTTTGGTTTTCATAGAATGATAGAATGGTAAGGTTGGAAGTGATCTCAAAAATCATCTAGTTCCAGCCCCCTGCTATAGGCAGGGACACCTCCCAATAGTACAGGTCACTCAAGGCCTCCTCCAACCTGGCCTTGAACACCTCCAGGGAGGTTGTGGAGCACAGAAGATCTCCAGGGAGGTTGTGGAGCACAGAAGCACCCAACCCGATCAAAGATCACGTTGGGTGCTTCTGTGCTCCACAACCACCCTGGGCAACCTGTGCCAGTGTCTCACCACCCTCACTGCAAACAACTTCCTCCTAACATCCACTTTCAGTCTCCCCTCTGACACTTCAAACCCATTGCTCCTTGTCCTGGCATTGCAAGACCTTCTCAATAGTCCCTCCCCAGCCTTCCTGGAGCCCCCTTCAGATAGTAGAAGGCTACTCTAAGGTCTCCTGGAAGCCTTCTCTTCTCCAGGCTGCAGAGCCCCATCTATCACCATGTCCTCATATTCTCTTCTGTCTTTTAATGAAATCATGTCTTTGGCTGCCATGCCCTAACATCTCAGTCTTTCTTTTCCTGNGGGGAATGGGTTTGAAGTGTCAGAGGGGAGATTGCAAGTGGATGTTAGGAGGAAGTTGTTTGCAGTGAGGGTGGTGAGAGACTGGCACAGGTTGCTCAGGGAGGGTGTGGAGCACAAAATCACCCCACGTGATCTTTGATCCCTCAATCTTCGACCACATTTGGTGCTTCTGTGCTCCACAACCTCCCTGGAGGTGTTCAAGGTCAGGTTGGACGAGGCCTTGAGTGACCTGTTCTAGTGGGAGGTGTCCCTGCCTATGCCTATGGGTTGGAATTGGATGATATTTGAGGTCCCTTCCAACCTTACCATTTGATGATTCTATGATAATAATAAAACCATTTCCTTCACTATTCTTCCTCTTATGATAAAGAGGAACACTGGGATAAATCCAGTAGTACCCTGTGCTAAGTGTTGCAGTAACTATGTCACTGACATCCCCTCAATGGAATTTCTGTGAACGGAAGGACACATCTTGGCACTGCACCTCCTAGACAGGACCAAGTAACACTGCCAGAGAAACCTTCACTGCTGCCCATACTGCAACCATACCTGTGCACTCAGGTTGCACAGAATCACAGAATGCTAGGGGTTGGAAGGGACCTCCAGAGTCAAACTCCCCTGCAAAACAGGACCACTTACAGGTGGTCACCCAGGAATGCGTCCAGGTGGGTTTTGAGGATCTCCAGAGAAGGAGACTCCACAACTTCTCTGGGCAGCCTTTTCCAGTGCTCTGTTACCCTCACAGTAGAGAGGTTTTTTTTTCTCACACTGAGATGGAATTCCCTGTGACTGGGTTTATGTCTGTTGCTCTTTGTCTATCACTGAGCATCACTGAAAAAAGACTGGCTTCATCCTCCTGACAACCACCCTTCAGGACAAAATAAGCTTATACATGTCCTGGTTTGTCCAGACATGTTGCCATGCTCCCCCTCCTGTGTTGGGGAGAAGCAACTGTGGGAAAGAGGACAAAGAACCTGGAGGCCCTGAGTCTGAGGACTCTGGTTTGCCCAGACTTGTTTTGCATCCTGTGGTAAACAAGGCACACAGCTTGCTTTGTGCAAGGCTGTGCTCTGCCCACATTTGGGTGAAGCAAGCCTATGGCTTCACCTAATATGGTCAGGCTTGGCTAACTGCCATTCTGATTGGCTATTCTGTGCCCAAAGGCACATTAATCTTGGGTTTCATTGATAAAAAGGGCTGAGCAGTGTGCTCTCTGCTGTCGTATTCATTCCTGCTGCCTGCTGCTTCACTGCATCCTGAGCTGTGTGGAACTCCACTACCAGGAACAGGCTCTCANATCAAAATTAATATCCATTATTCCTTCTGCATAATTTGTAACACCCTCTCAGCCTCCTCTTCTCCAGACTAAATAGCCCCAGGTTTCAGTCTTTCCTCATAGGAGAGATATTCCTGTCCCTTAACCATTCTTGTAGCTCTCTGTTGAAACTCTTTCAAGCAGTTCCCTGTCCCTCTTGAACTGGGGAGCCCAGAATTGTTTCATTGCTCTACTGTCAACTTCCCTGGAGCACTACTAAGTGCTTGATACTCTGAGATTCTAGATGATGCTTTAGTGAACATGCTCACCTGCAGTGAACCACCATGGGTGTATTATCATCTGCTCGGCTTGCACGGATAAGTTTTACAAAATGGATAATTGGTGCAGTAGTTTCAGGCACTCCGTGTTCTGGCCATGAGGTAAAGTTACACTGCCTCACCATCATGCAGTCTCCATGCTGAAAAATACAAAGGAAGGCAGTTTTCAAAAAAAAAAAAAAGAAACTTGGCAGAATATCCACTAAGCTACATGCAACCTCCTCAGCAATTTCTTGTAGAAACAGCCAAAATTGCAGAATCACTAAATATAGCCAGTTGGAAGAGACCTCATTCAGTCCAACCCTCAACCCAGAACTGAAGGGTCAACACCAAACCATGTCTCTTAGTGCCAGATGCACAGGCTGCTTGAACACCTCCAGGGATGGTGACTTCATCACTGCCCTGGGCAGAGCATTTCAATGCTTGAGAACCCTTTCAATGAATCATAGAATGGTAAGGTAAGAACATGCAAAGACATTCCATGATGTCATCTGGAAATCAATTCATAGAGAAAGAGATAAGAGAGAAGCTTTGAAGAAGAGTACACACCAAGAATCATAGAATGGGAAGGTTGGAAGGGACCTCAAAGATCATCCAGTTCCAACCCCCTGCCATAGGCAGGGACACCTCCCACTAGGACAGGTCACTCAAGGCCTCCTCCAACCTGGCCTTGAACACCTCCAAGGAGGTTGTGGAGCACAGAAGACCTCCAGGGAGGTTATGGAGCACAGAAGCACCCAACGTGATCAAGATCACGTTGGGTGCTTCTGTGCTCCATAACCTCCCTGGGCAACCTGTGCCAGTGCCTCACCACCCTCACTGTGAAGAACTAATATTTCCTAATATCCAGCCTGAACCTCCCCTGGTGCAGCTTGGAACCCCAAAATTATAAGATCTACATGTATGAAGGAAAGGTTTGCTGTGTACAGATCTTGTAGCAGGATTGTTGAGTAATGGCATCAATTCCATATTTCAGGAGGTATTAATAGCACCACTTGACTTTGGTCACTATATTAATGTAATCTGTGGATTACAGTTTGAAGTTTCCATAGTTTGTTTAGAAGTTGGCTGAAGTGGGATGGTAAATTTGTTTAGGGAAAGAAGGAAGCATTTTAAGACTGATTTGATGTAGTGAAGGCAAACACACACTGGTAAAGAGAGCTGTATTGTCCATGTGTTGGATGCTCTCTTAGAGCAGGAGAAACAGTAACTCCAAGGGAAAAGCAGGTTATGGTCTGATGTATAAATTAACTATGAAAGCCATAGGAATAAAAGCAAAGGATCATGCCAAAAGCCTGTCTAAACCAATCTCCTGTTTCCGACAGCAGTCAAGGAAAAATCTTAGGGAAAATTATAAGACATGACAGAATGGATCTAAAGTTCTTAATAGTTTGTGACTTGTGAACTTCACCAGTCATAGAATCATAGAATCATAGAATGGTAATGTTGGAAGGGACCTCAAGGATCATCCAGTTCCAACCCCCTGCCATAGACAGGGACACCTCCCANCTCCCCAGCCTTCCTGTAGGCCCCCTTCAGAAGGGTGACTTCATCTTGGACTACTACGCCCAGGTGGCTTTCTGAGCCTACCTGTTGGTCTGACAATGTCAGGTACTAAGTTGTGCAGTGAGTGGAAACTACAGTTGTGGATCCTGACAAAGATGAACATCTGTGCTGTGCCCCCACCTCCCTCCCCAGCACAAAGAGTGGGAGTAGTTCTGATGACTCTCATTTATATTGGGTGAATCTCCTGGGGGTGGAGGCCAATACAGCTGGTGGTACAATGCAAAACAGCTGCACTGCACCAGAGAATCTTGCCCTTTAATCTGAGAGGGATACATTCAAAGGGATTTGTCTGATGGCAGAATGGTTAGGATTACTCCTTTCTAGAAGAGACAACTGAGGTGTCCAAATAGAAACTTCACCTCCCACCAGACCAGAGCTTCAGTAACTTCAGTAATTGATCTCTTTGTGTCCAAACTAGAAGAAAGTTCTCTGAAAAAAACCCAAGCAGGAATAAAAATGAAATGCAGGGAAGACAAGCAGTACAGTACATAAACATTGAAAGACTAAAAGAAGACTGCTGAGGGGTAGTGGGGCGGGATGGAGCACCTCTGATGTTCTTTGAGGTTTTGGGTGGGTTTTATTCAATCAGCTTCCAGTTCTAGCTTACCCTTTCAATTTTCAAATCTCTGATGGTCCAGTCCATTTGAATCTCTTCCATCAATTTGGTAATCACTATATCCCCAAACACAGTCACTGGTTTATTATCTTCTGGCCAGTACTGATGGCACCTTATCTGCAGGGAGATGATCACTAATTAGCAATGACAGAACTACATATGGAATTTCCAGTGATACCTGGTTCTGCCCACTGGTAACTTACCCGTCCTTTTTCAAAGCACTGTGTGAGCATCACAAGTATTTTTGCTCTTGTCTCCCACACCATTCTCCAGAAATCACCCACTGTTCCTGGTAATGGACCCTGAGTTGCAATGAACTCATTTGGACATAAATAACCCTAAGAAAAAGAAAATATTGAACACACAATGGTCGGCAAGGGAAAAGAAAGAGTTTGCATAGGATTCACAGCTGTGCCTGTATGCACCATGCCTGAGGCTAAAACTTTGTCAGACATTTTGGCATAGGCTTGGCTAATCATTGCATGGCAGATGGCCTTGGAATGGCATTTTTTCCACCCTGTAGATCAGTTATGAGCCAAGTTTGGGAAATGCCATCCTGATAGATAAGTGTTTAGCAGATAAATTACAGGCTACTTAAAAATACATAGGCCTTCATGTTAGCCTTATTGTAGGTCCAGATGGAGACCACCAAGAAGTATGTCAAAGGGTGGCCAACAAAGTAGAATTAAATAGTGCTGAGAAGCAGTGAGCCAGGAAAACAATTGAGGAGAGGTCTGAGAGTTAGTGCAAGCTGCACACCACACCAATGGCCTTGTCCTTCCCGTAACTGCCAGGAATCTGCTAAGGCTGACTTGAATAAATGATCTCTGACAAATCTTCTTTGAGAAATCTTTACCTCTGATAAAAGGTCTTTGAGAAATCTACTCTAGAAGCTGGCTTTTATCTGAGTGTTGACTTATGCTGCTCAGTAAGTTACAAAGTGATGTAAAGCTTGATGAGGTGGCAGCTTGTGGAAATGCTGTTTGCTGTAGGTGCTGTCACTGCATGGGTTCTCATGGATCTGTTTTCTCAAAGAAACTAAATGTACCCTACAGGAGCTTTTATGTTCTTCAGAAAAAATAACCACAGCAGCAATAAATTTATGCTTTAGAGCTAGAAGTTTATACTAGCAGGGTATACCAGAGACTGTACACTATACAGTCCTGCTTATTGCACAAAGCAACTGACAGAGTGGTTTATAGCACCACTGAAGCTCCTTTTTGGAATTAGAGCCCTGTAATTCACAGATCACAGTATCAGCAAGGTTGGAAAAGACTTCAAAGATCATCAAGTCCAACCCATTACCACAGACCTCAAGACTAGACCATGGCACCAAGTGCCACGTCCAAACGTGCCTTGAACACCTCCAGGGACGGTGACTCCACCACCTCCCTGGGCAGCCCATTCCAGTGGGGAATGACTCTCTCAGTGAAGAACTTTCTCCTCACCTCCAGCCTAAACTTCCCCTGGCACAGCTTGAGACTGTGTCCTCTTGTTCTGGTGCTGGTTGCCTGAGAGAAGAAAGCAACCTCCTGCTGGCCACAACCACCCTTCAGGTAGTTGTAGACAGCAATAAGGTCTCCTCTGAGCCTCCTCTTCACCAGGCTAAACAATCCCAGCTCCCTCAGCCTCTCCTCATAGGGCTTGTGCTCGAGGCCTCTCACCAGCCTCGTTGCCCTTCTCTGGACACGCTCAAGCACCTCAATGTCCTTCTTAAATTGAGGGGCCCAGAACTGGACACAGTACTCAAGGTGTGGCCTAACCAGTGCAGAGTACAGGGGGAGAATGACCTCCCTGCTCCTGCTGGCCACACTCTTCCTGACGCAGATGCCTGTTACTAACTCCATCTGTACTACACAGAACAGGTTGGCAGTGAGAAACTATGTTAATCCTCCCTACTTTCAGACTGAAGTGAAAAACTGATTCAGGGATGCAAAGCTCACAGTTCAGTTTGACTTAGTGTTGTTTAACCAGCAAAACCCAAAAGTCACAGCCAAGTTCCCATTTGCTAAAGGTGCATGCAAGTCTCCTTCTTCCCTCCATTCCTGTACACAGGTGTATGAATGGTGACCTAAAGTGTCTGTGTGCAGCAAAGACAGGGAAAAGCTCAGCAGGGAGCACTCTCTGCAGCTGCCTTTTGCTGAAGCTTTTGGGAAGTGGCTGTCAGTGCTCCCTCCCTAAGCCTTGGCCTGTTAGCTAGCATCAGGAGGAGTACAGACTAGGTCATGCTTCGAGCCCTCTGCTGTCCTCAGTGGGTCTGTGTATTGCTCCAGCATCAGGCAGCCATGTGGCATGGCTCTTCCTACCTGCTGACTGTCAGAATTAGGGCATGCTATACCAAGAGCAAATAGCTTTTGCAGGTGAGAGAGGAAGATGCTCTCAGCTCTACTTTTTATTGTCTGTGAATGTCTCTTAGTTACCTGGAAATAACAATTTTCCTACTTCCTGCTGTGTGACCTGGAAATAACAGTTTTCCTACTTGCTACTGTGTGACCTGGAAATAGCAAATTTCCTTCTTCCTGCTGCGTGACCTGGAAAGAACAATTTTCCTACTTCCTGCTGTGTGACCTGGAAATAACAGTTTTCCTACTTGCTACTGTGTGATCTGGAAATAACAATTTTCCTTCTTCCTACTGTGTGACCTGGAAATAACAATTTTCCTACTTCCTACTGTGTGACCTGGAAATAACAATTTTCCTACTTGCTGCTGTGTGACCTGGAAATAACAATTTTCCTACTTGCTGCTGTGTGACCTGGCAATAACAATTTTCCTACTTCCTGCTGTGTGACCTGGCAATAACAATTTTCCTTCTTCCTGCTGTGTGACCTGGCAATAACAATTTCCCTACTTGCTACTGTGTGACCTGGAAATATTTTTTCTACCTGCTGCTGTGTTATCTGTTTCCTACATTCTCTATATCTTGCTATGTGTTTCAATAGTTCTTAGTGCAAAGCAAGTGTTGGTCTCCCCTCTCAGTCACTGCCAGAAGTTAAATGCATAATTAGCAGTCACACATTGAGCTTCAACAGGAAAAAAACCAACAAAAAGAGATAAAAATATAGATAAAAATTGTGTTCTGAGAACACAGAAAAGGTAAGGTCTAGGGAGAAAGGTAAGGGTGAGAAATATAATCTCAGTTTCTTCTGCAAGAAGCCTATTTGCATTGTATCTTTCATAAAATAGTAAGGGGCTTACTAGTCCTGCTCACCAAAATTATTAGCAAATTCCATGACACTCTAAAGTTCACTTCTCTTTGCATTGTTCTGTTCACACACAGTAGTTCCTACTCCTGAACAAGGAAACCAAATGATGTCTGCCTAAACAATTGATCTCAGTGGAGTTTCACTATTGTCTTTAATCATAGTGGTAGGAGACTATTTCTAGAAAGCAATTTGCTGGACATAATTTTGATTGTGGCTGGAAAAGCAATGAAAATAGGATGATTTACATTTTGAACCAGTCACACTGAATGCCACAGGAGTCACTTGAACGGTGTTATGGCAACAGTAGATGTAGTGAATGAAAGGAAAATGAGAATCTTGTTCTTCTTGCAAGTTATTTTTTTTTTTACTCCCTCATGTAGCAGAGGAACAAATAAAGCAAAAATGTGAGAGACTTTCTACTTACAGACACGTAACTGGCATTAATGTAGTCAGATCCAGGAATGCCAGCATCAGGCATCAGTTTTACCCTGTTGTTGTTATCTATCACAGAAAGAAAGTCTAGTTAAGTAAAAGCTTTGTTCAGAAACCACTGGTGCATGTAACAAGTGTTCCTGGAGTGGACTCACAGCCTTGCTGCCCAGGTCATAGAATTGAGTCAGATCATGGCACTTTCCCACACTTTTTCTCCTTTTACATAAGCTAAGCTCATTACCATAGAATAGAGAAACAAAAAATAGGTGAAATTATGGAGGGTTTCCAGTGTGAGCCCACGGTGCATATGCAGACATCACCCAGGGAAGATGTCATAGGTGAATAAGTAAATGCTGAAACCAAACATTCCTAATTTGGGTATTTGATCTGGAACTTTTTCTCCTTTTACATAAGCTAAGCTCATTACCACAGAAAAAAAAAATATAGGTGAAATTATGGAGAGTTTCCAGTGTGAGCCCATGGTGCATATGCAGACATCACCCAGGGAAGATGTCATAGGTGAATAAGTAAATGTTGAAACCAAACATTCCTAATTTGGGTGTTTGATCTGCAACTTTTTCTCCTTTTACATAAGCTAAGCTCATTACCATAGAATAGAGAAACAAAAAATAGGTGAAATTATGGAGGGTTTCCAGTGTGAGCCCACGGTGCATATGCAGACATCACCCAGGGAAGATGTCATAGGTGAATAAGTAAATGCTGAAACCAAACATTCCTAATTTGGGTATTTGATCTGGAACTTTTTCTCCTTTTACATAAGCTAAGCTCATTACCACAGAAAAAAAAAATATAGGTGAAATTATGGAGAGTTTCCAGTGTGAGCCCATGGTGCATATGCAGACATCACCCAGGGAAGATGTCATATGTGAATAAGTAAATGCTGAAACCAAACATTCCTTATTTGGGTGTTTGATCTGCAATTTAATTAAAAAAAAACCCCCAACTTCTTGTTGGACAACAAAGTTAAAGATTTATGAAACCTTTCTATTTCATTGTGTGTCTTGAATACCAATTTTTAGTGGTTGTGACTTAGAAAAAGGCAGCAGAGAGCAGGAACAGCTGCTCTGAAAAGTTAATAGCACAGAATGCCACGCTCCCCAGCTCACATCTCAGCTAATGCCTAAAATAATAATGACATGTCTTGTCTTATTAACTGAAAAATGAAGCAGTGTTGACTACAGAGAGACAGACTTCTGTCTCCTGTGATAAAATCTACCCTTGGCTTATAAGTTTTCATACAGTCACTCTGATCTTCTGGGGACCCTTTGCAGCACATATCCACAAGCATACCCAGGCTCCTGAGGTAGCTGAATGCACAAACATATGGATTTTGTGTGTTAAAAAAAAATTACTTCTCACTAGAGGGGAGGAAAAGGAGGAAGAATGTTAAAGAGTTTGCTACAAGGCTTGAATTACAAAGCTAAGAAACTGCCGGGGCTACAATTTCTTGCACCTGCATATTAAACTTGTGAGAGCAAGTTGAAAGCTACTTGCAAAGAAAGCTGCCTTTAAAATAAAACAATGAAAAGCTAGATTACTTGATAGAAAATGATTTCATAATATGGACATCCTGTCCTGCTAGTTCAAAGGCAGACCAGACAGGAACACAGTGGCATTCCGAATAGCTGCTGCACTAGTGAAGGCAGAGAGCAGAACGGAGGCGGCGATCGTACGCACACATACATGGCTTTATGTTTGCAAAACGGTTCTTAGACTTGTTCCAAGGCAGGTCAGCATCAGTTGAAGCAAGGTCTTCAAGAAACTTGGGAAGTTCCTGCAGAGGAATAAATGTTTGTTGGCAAACCTTTTGCTTTCACCTTCGCTGAAGATAAAAAAGTGGCACAATCCTGCAGTAACAGGAAAAAATCTTCGGTTGTTGTGATGGTTTGGGAGTTCCCTGCCCCCCCCCCCCCCCCCCCCCCCCTCCCCCACCCCCCCCCCCTCCCCCCCCGAACCTCAGAGGGAACAGTCACGGTCTTACCCCCT
>WBNM01020135.1:20103-39279 GCA_013399055.1 Ramphastos sulfuratus
GGGGAGATTGAAAGTGGATGTTAGGAGGAAGTTGTTTGCAGTGAGGGTGGTGAGGCACTGGCACAGGTTGCCCAGGGAGGTTGTGGTTGCTCCCTGCCTGAAGGTGTTCAAGGCCAAGTTGGAGGAGGCCTTGAGTGACCTGTACTAGTGGGAGGTGTCCCTGCCTATGGCAGGGGGTTGGAACTGGATGAGCTTTGAGGTCCCTTCCAACCTTACCATTGTATGATTCTATGATTCTATGACTTTGGTCAGTAGAGCAAATTAGACAAGGCCATGAATGTCCCTGAATTGCAAGACTCTGTAAAATAGAGTGAGCCACATTTATGCCAGAGAACTCCAAAGCAGGTTTATTGTCTACAGCTACCTATTGTAAATAATCCCTAGAGTACTTTATGTACGAGGAACATTGCTAGCTGAAACAGTACACATTCAAGGAAGGGAAAATACTGGCTGTTTACTAGTGTAAATCACCACATTCTCATGTCTGGCTCCCAGTATACTTGAATTTACTAGGACAGTGATGGTCAGAGAGCACAAAGAAGCTCAGCACCATGCTTTTGGTTACGTGCTTCAGATGTAATGGAGCACGGATTTATAACCTGAGCTCATCTTTCTTGCACACATTGTAGGAGACTCATATCATTTATGTGAAATTAAAATGATAGATGTGTATGGAAACAACACAGGTCATGAGGTCTGCTTGCTTGTGTTGTGGTAGGCCTAAGCAGGCCAAAATAGGCTTATCCACATCCTGGATTGCCCAGAGATGTTTTTCTGCTCTCCCTCCTACTGTTCTGGGGAGATGCAACTGTGGGAAAGAGGACAAAGAACCTGGAGCCACTGAATTTAAGGACCTTGGCCCTTTGCATCCTGTGGTAAACAAGGTACACAGGCTCAGCTTGTGCATCCCTTGTGCAGGGCCTGTGTTCTGCCCTAAAAAGGGTAAAGCAAGCCTATGGCTTCACCTAATATGGTCAAGCTTGGCTAACTGCCATTCTGATTGGCTATTCTGTGTCCAAAGGCTCATTAGTCTTGGGTTGTATGGATAAAAGGAGATGAGCAGGTGACACAACCTGTGCTCTGCCATTGTATCCGTGCTTGCTGACTAACTCGTTGCATCCTGAGCTATGTGGAACTCCAGTGACCAGGAAGAGGCTCTAAATGCGTCCACCTGATCGTCCTGCACAGCCAGTGTGACACTGTGCCAAGCCTGCACATGGCATTGCATCCTGCCTGCCCCTCTGCAAAGCTTCTGCTGAATCGGGAGTCAAGAGGAACCAGGTCAGAGCCTGTGCCAGACCTCAGCTGCCTGAGAAAAGAGCCTGGGGAAACTCCAAAGCCTCTAACAGCTTTGAGACCGCCGACAGCAACCCCTCCTGTGCTTTGGGTAGTGTCTGAAGCTGCAGCAAGCCCTGCCAGTGGGGAGATAATATTTTGTGAGTAAATACTTCAATCCTCTTGTCATTCACCATTGCCTTCTGCCATGAGCAGAAAGGAACTCCCTGAGTCCCTCTAGTGGGCAAGCGGAGTATTGACCGCAAGCTGTGCACTGACTGCAGAAAGAATTTCTCTTCCAATTAGATCAAGCTCAATTAATGTTATAGATCATTACTGGTTATTGCTAGAGCCTGTTATTGCCTGTGCATAAAGTTTCCATGACTGATGCAAAGAACTGATTGTTATTAAAATTAGTGATTGGGGTGGAGAGAGTTCTGAATATTGAATATCAATAAACAACATTAATTTTTGAAAATATCATATCACGTTAATTAATTACCCCTCCACTACAGCTTGTTGTGTGTATTGACTGTTTCTGTGCATTCTCATTTCTGATGTCAATCCTATTTTTCAGCTGACAAGTGCTGTAGATACTAGAGATATACTCTACATCAGGAACTAGACCTACCCTCTACTTCTGCCTGGCCTTGGACAAGTCATCTGGGAAGATACATGCTGAAATGTGGGAGCTAAAGCTCAGAGAGAAGAAAAAAAAAAAGCAAGCCAAAATGACATCTAAACCTGTTGATTATAAGTCAAATGAGGCCTCAGCTACTAAATTTGAAACTGACTGACAAGATCTTGATTTGATGAAAACCTGTTGTTTCAGGCATTACAATGCAGTAAGGCTTATGCAATGTCACACCTACGGAAAGTAACATTAGAAACTTCCAGTGGTGAATGTTAATATGTGAAAATGCTATTGCCAGTAAAAGTATTCATCTTCTCAGCTGTGCATAATGCAACTATAATCACTCTTGTTCAAGTGAAATGACACTCTGCTCTTGGAAAAAAAAAAAAGTTCTCCTTTCTTTATTGCTCAGAGAGTTTTATGGTGCTTTTTATTATTAAATCCAGACCAATTTTACCTAAGGAGCATAACAAAAAACGCTGTAGGAAATACCATTAATCTTTTCACACTTCTGATGTTTTTCCCTCAGAGGCTGAAATATTGTAATCTAGCAGAAGAAAAGCCAATTGTTGAGTCTTCATTTTTGTTAGTCCAAGTGGTAAGCAATTCATGGCAAATCTATACACCCAAATAATAAAGTCACTGGAGATTGACAAATTGCTGTTGCAAGGGCGAATGCCCATACGTGTTAAAAATGATGATGATGATAAAGATTCTGGAGTAATGAGAATATCTTGTTGAGGAAAGACACATGATAGCTGTAAAAATGTTACATAATGAAAAAAAATCTTTAAAAAAATAATCTAAATTTGAAAGTATATATGCATTATAATGTGTAATGTATATTTTGAAAGCTTGTTGCTTTTCAGACAGAACAACAGGCTGACTATGCTCATCTACTCACCCAAGAAGATGAAAGCTATTCACAAGAGCACGTTAAGTATGACCTAGTGTTAGTAAAGGAGCTAAACCCCAAAGTACCCTGCTCAAAATTTTACTTTCCACCATGAAATCTGTCAAAACCCCCCCAACATTTTTGAGTTTGATGGCAGTGTGACTGGGGCCTGAACATTTCACAGAATAAAAGTCAGCTGTGTTTTCGTGCTTTTTATCCTCAGGAAAGTGAACTCAAACCAGTTAAACACAGAATCATAGAATGGTAAGGTTGGAAGGAGACCTCAAGGATCATCTAGTTCCAACCCCTTGCCATAGGCAGGGACACCTCCCACTAGTACAGGTCACTCAAGGCCTCCTCCAACCTGGCCTTGAACACCTCCAGGGAGGTTGTGGAGCACAGAAGCACCCAACGTGATCAAAGATCACGTTGGGTGCTTCTGTGCTCCACAATCTCCCTGGGCAACCTGTGCCGGTGTCTCACCACCCTCACTGGAAAGAACTTCTTCCTAACATCTAGCCTAAATCTTCCCTCTGCCAGTTTAAACCCACACATACCTGTGTCTATGTTAGAAAGCTATTTCTGAGCAGTTGCTCTGGGGTAAGTTATGTGTGCATTTCTATGTGCACAGAAACATGAACGTGCTCTTGCAAAGGTTGTCGCCTGAAGCTTGCCTTTCGCCGACTCTCTGGTGAATAATTCTGATCAGGCTGCAGTGTAGACTGCCAAAATCCAAATCAGTGTAATATTACTTTCTAAACAATCGACCTGGTAATTGGGTATTGATTATCAAGGCCAGAGTACTTCACGGCCTTGCCTGCTTAAAATGGACATGAAATGTGACACGTGAACTGACCGAAGGTCTTGCGATGTTGTGACAACTGCTAGCAACATACCGAAAATTCTTCCTGAAACTTTAGGTTGTTGTTTGTGCAAAGCTCTTCGACGTGTTGCAGGAAGGATTTCTTGCTTATTGGCCTGAAAGCAATGACAGAAGAATTAGAAACCTACAGGGAGTTTCTTTGTCATTCTGTTTATTCTTATTTAACCAGAGTTCATTAATGAACAAAGTTTTTCAGGTCAGGAGAAACTGATACTCAGAGGTAGAAAAGTCCAAATTGCTTACCGCATACTTATTTGGATTCTTTTCAGTCATTTAAACTAGAAGTGTTTTACTCCCTTTGTTGCTCCCCCTCACCAATTTTTTTCATGTTGCTACTAACAATACTCTGGAGCAGGATATTTTTTAAGTAGGTAACAGCATTCCAGGGCAAAGTCTGACACTGCTGCGAATTCATGAAGTTAACATTGCACTCTAAACGCACATAGTACTTCTTTGTTGCGCGGAAAGCGTTTCATACATTGCAAAGTTTCAGACATGTAAAATATTGCAGTGACCTCATTCTCATAATTATATGGTTTTTAAACCCCAAGGAGTTTAAATATCCCTGTATTACTTCCCAAGCTAAAACACAGACATGCAGGCTTCACCCCAGAGAGAGAGAAAGCATTTCTTCTGTTACCATGCAATTAGTCATGCTTTTATGATTTATACGCAGCTTGGAGTTCTTTTCTAATAAACATAAGGGAGGGAACCACACATTGAGACTCACCAATGACCACAACATAAAAAAAAACCCCAAACATTAATCAACTTACTTGATGGATTTTCTATAACTAAGTAACCTGCAACAGAGATTTTTGTTAAAAAAAAAAAAAATTAGCTTGATTGGTTAGCTTGATTTCAGCAAGCTGAAAGCTAACCAATATTGTGCATCTTAATAGGCTTTAGATTAAATACTCAAATAAGTAAAGCACCAAATTTATTTATCTCATGGATTCAGATAGTATTGTGTATTAGATAACTTGGGTGATTGTCTTGCTTAGTTTTCATCTCAGGCATTGGGAGATAAGGTAGTTAGAGTTTATATCATTCCCTTCAGATCATTTTGCAGAGCTCTGGGTTCATCTGGCCCTGGGAAATCCATACTTCCAGCACACCACTTCATATACACTGACAGCTTCACTTTACACTATGTACTCAATACCATCCTTCTAAGGGTCGTTTCAGAGCACCAGGATAAGATTCATCTCTCTGAATGTAGACACCTATTCCTGAGCTAGTCACTTGAGATCCCTTTTATAATCAGTGAAGACAAATAGGTGCAATTTCATCTCATCTGAAGGAGATGCATAAAATGAATCACAGATGAACCATCCTACTGGTGTGTCTCTAAAGAGGCCAAACAGCTATGGCTCTTTTCTAAAGATTTAAACAAGGAGTGCCTGTGAGCCTGTGCATTTTCACATGTTCACTGCTCTGTCTAGGGCACAATGATTGTAAAAACTGTGCTGCATATTAAATCTTTAACTTGATCCCACAGCAGTTTTAGTGGAGATACCAGACAAGCATCTATGCTCAGAGGACTTTGAGATGGCCCCCTTGAAATTTGGTAGTCATAATCATCTCTGAACTTGTTTTAAGAATGTCTCAGCATTATGAATTTAGAAACCAAACTTTGGGCACTCAGACTCACAGAGCTTGTCTAAAACATCAAGCCAAAGAGTTTGAGCTGATACAGTTTAAAAAAATAACATGGCTCTTCAATAAAGTTCTAAGTATACCTTTTATTTATCTCCAAAAATCATACATTCCTACACACAAACAACACAAACACTACTCTAGAATGTAAATGTGTCTACTGCTGCCATCATTTCAGTACAAATTTCAACAATTTGCTTTAAAAATACTTTGGTTAATGAGGTTATGTAAACTTTTTAAATCAGGTAATAAATTGAGATTAATACAATCATTGAATCATTCGTTATTATGCATCGGAGAAAGTTTCTAAGCTACTGAAGGTGCCTTTGTGGTACATAGTTTGGTATGACAGTTCTCTTGAAGCAAAATAAATTGGCTGTGAAAGCCACAGGTCAATCTTGCTGTAGTGAAAAGAAGTGTAAGAGCTCACAGAAAAAAGGTTCAAAGTGCTTGCTAGAACAACCAAAGGAGAGCTTTAGAATGAAAAAGCAAGCAGTAAGGCAACAAGGCATGCAATCCTATTTAGAATGTTTAGACATCAAATTAGTGCTTATTGCATTATGTCATAGATCAAACTACCTTCTAGTGACACTGGCAACATTGTAAAGCCAAAGTTTCCTGAAGAAATGTTACTGCTAATAGCTGTGCAATTGTACTGCATTGTACCTAGTCTCAAGGTCTGTGGTAATGGTTTGGACTTGATGATCTTTGAGGTCTCTTCCAACCTTGCTTATACTGTGATACTGTGATATTGTGAAGGTATATTTATCTTTGAGAGGAAATTAAACTTTTTTTTAGACCTTTTTTTTTTTTTTCATGGCAAAATTATAAGCAGGCTCTGAAAAGAAATTACATTTGGTTTTCATTTGCATTTGCCTATTTACACTAAAGCAGAGCAGAAAAGAAGCCATCTTCCAAATGCTGAGAGGGCTGCAGCAGCTCTGCTGTGAGGACAGGCTGAGAGAGTTGGGGCTCTGCAGCCTGCAGAAGAGAAGGTTTCCAGGAGACCTTAGAGTAGCCTTCCAGGATCTGAAGGGGGCTCCAGGAAGGCTGAGGAGGGACTATTGACAAGGTCTTGCAATGCCAGGACAAGGGGCAATGGGTTTGAAGTGGCAGAGGGGAGATTGAAAGTGGATGTGAGGAGGAAGTTGTTTGCAGTGAGGGTGGTGAGACACTGGCACAGGTTGCCCAGGGAGGTTGTGGCTGCTCCCTCCCTGGAGGTGTTCAAGGCCAGGTTGGAGGAGGCCTTGAGTGACCTGTCCTAGTGGGAGGGTCCCTGCCTGTGGCAGGGGATTGGAACTAGATGATCCTTGAGGTCCCTTCCAACCTTACCATTCTATGATTCTATGACACCCCAGTAAGTTTTTTTAAATATTGTTGACTTTCTTCCCCTTGAATTCATACCAATCAGGGGTGTGCTGTATCTAATTTGTGGTAAGGAAACCCAATTTGGTCATTAGGGAATAAAAATTACATCTACGCTGTACAAGTGCAGCCTGAGTATGAGACTTAGAGCTCCAGAGGTGAAGGTCCATGAATCCAACAGCAAAGAACATAGGAAACAAGCAGAACTATCAACATCACCTTACTCAACAATATTCCCTTTTTATCACTTGCAATCAAAGCAGGGAAGAAAAGCACAGAAACAGCTCAAGAAAAGAACTAATCATCAGTGATAAACAAATCACTAAGTAATTTTGAATATTAATAAAGGGTGAATTTTTTTTTTTTCCTTTTAGGGTGTAATCTTATCTTTCATGGCTTTAAATGCAAGACATACTCAAGAAAAGAACACAGGAAGAGCACAGGAAGGACATGGAAGTGTTGGAGTGTGTCCAGAGGAGGCCACCAAGATGCTGAGAGGGCTGCAGCAGCTCTGCTCTGAGGACAGGCTGAGAGAGTTGGGGCTCTGCAGCCTGGAGAAGAGAAGGCTTCCAGGAGACCTTAGAGTAGCCTTCCAGGATCTGAAGGGGGCTCCAGGATGGCTGGGGAGGGACTATTGACAAGGTCTTGTAATGCCAGGACAAGGGGCAATGGGTTTGAAGTGTCAGAGGGGAGATTGAAAGTGGATGTTAGGAGGAAGTTGTTTGCAGTGAGGGTGGTGAGACACTGGCACAGGTTGCCCAGGGAGGTTGTGGCTGCTCCCTCCCTGGAGGTGTTGAAGGCCAGGTTGGAGGAGGCCTTGAGTGAGCTGTGCTAGTGGGAGGTGTCCCTGCCTATGGCAGGGGGTTGGAACTAGATGATCCTTGAGGTCCCTTCCAACCTTACCATTCTATGATTCTATGATAATCATCAGTGATAAATAAATTGCTTTCTAAATAATTTTGAATATTAATAAAGGATGTTTTTTTTTCCCTTTTAGGGTGTAATGTTATGTTTCATGGCTTTAAAGGCAAGACATACTCCAGAAAAGAACTAATCATCAGTGATAAATAAATCACTTTCTAAGTAATTTTGAATATTAATAAAGGGTGAATTTTTTTTTTTTCCTTTTAGGGTGTAATCTTATCTTTCATGGCTTTAAAGGCAGGACATATAGATTGACACTTTCACCTCTCTGTGGGAATGCAAGTGAAGAACTTAATTTTTAGAACTACTGAACTCTCATGCTTTTATTGGTAGCAAAGGTACATTACAGTAGTTCAGCAAGTCAGAAAATCAGATTATTTCATTGTTTATATATGAGGATTAACATCTAACTTGAAGGCCGTGGCAAGGTTGGCTTTGTTGTGTAGGAACCTCCAGAAGAGATTAATTTTGTGGGATCACTAAAGGCTTGCAGCTGTGCTCAGTTTCACCATCCTCAAGCTTCAAAAGTTAGTTATTTCTTCCCAAGTCTCTTGACTTGGAATATGTAATGACAATCTTAGAGGGGTTCATCAATGAAAAAAATACCTGTCTACCTGTCACCTTGTTCTCCACATTTCCCAGTCTTTTGCATGCCACATAAGAATATAGATATCACTAGACCCAAACCATCGAGTTGGAAATTTCCTGATTTCAGATGGACAGTCCCAGATTCCCACTCATCTGACTTTGAAACTAGGAAAGAAAAACATTCTCTGAGATAAAGGATGCATTATTGCTTTAAATCTGATTTTCTTTTAAAACAGTGTATTGTTTCATGTGTGGGATTGTTTTGAAGTCTATAAAAAATCTGAATCCCACTCAGATTACTCATGATAGAGCTAGAAAGAAGCCATTTATTTGTGTTGGCAGTGGTAACCGAAGACCATATTGTCACACAGACTCGGCTTTCTCTCTGGGTCAATCATCCAAAATCCAGAGGGAATTAAACCTTCATCCAAATTGAAAAAAAAAAAAAAAACCAGAAATGAGTATGTAGGCAAAAGGCTTAACTCATAAGCACCACTGACACTTCCTAGGACCAATGGAGGAACTAATTTTTATCAAGTTAATTTAAAGCACTGTGGAGATTAAGCCTTCCTAAATATTAAAGGCCTAAATAAAGAGCATACGTGGTCGTTTCTGCCATCCTACCCAGACAGCTACATTTGTAAACCTTTGTACTCCTGTGACACAGAGCTCAGGAAGCCTTTTTTTAATAGGTGATGACCAAAGGGAAACTTACTGAAGAAAAAGACAAGAGCCATGTCTATCCCTACTCAAAGAACGAAGAAACAGGTTGGTCTAGGGAAGTAATGTGTTGACTGGTGAAGTTCCTGCTGACTGGAGAAGGGCAAACACAACACCCATCTTCAAGAAGGGAAAAAAGGATGACAATGGGAACTACAGAGCAGTCAGCCTCACCTCTGTGCCTGGCAAGATCATGGAGGAGATCCTGCTGAAAGCTCTGCTAAGGCAAATGGAAAACAAAGCAGAGTTGATTGGTGGTACCCAGCAATGGCTGCACCAAGGGCAGATCCTGACTGACTAATTTGGTGGCTTTTTATGATGAAGTCACAGCAACAGTGGACAAGGGAAGGGCAACTGATGGCATCTACCTGGACCTGAGTAAGGCATTTGACTCTGTCCCACATGGCATCCTGGGCACCAAACTGGAAAAACATGGACTGGATGTGTGGAGCACTGCTGGGTAAGGAATTGGCTGGATGGTGGCACACAGAGAGTGGTGATCAAGGGCACAATGTCCACCTGCAGACCAGTGCCAAGTGGCTCCCTCAGGGGTCAGTGCTGGCACCAGTGCTGTTTGACATCTTTGTCAGTGCCATGGACAGAGGAATCAGTGCAGCCTCAGCAAGTGTGCAGATGGCACCAAGCTGTGTGGCACAGTCGACTTGCTAGAGGGCAGGGATCCATCCAGAGGGACCTGGACAGGCTGCAGAGCTGTGCCCAGGCCAACCTCATGACATTCAACAAGGCCAAGTGTAAGGTCCTGCACCTGGGTAGGCACAATCCCAAGCACAACTCCAGGCTGGGTGGGGAATGGCTGAGAGCAGCCCTGAGGAACAGGCCCTGGGGGTCTGGGGTGATGAAAAGCTCAAGATGAGGCTGCAGTGTGAGTGCAGCCCAGACAGCAACTGTGTGCTGGGCTGCAGCAAGAGCAGTGTGGGCAGCAGGGCAAGGGAGGGGATTCTGCCCCTTTGCTCTGCTCTCCTCAGACCCCACCTGCAGTCCTGTGTGCAGTTCTGGAGCCCCCAGCACAGGAAGGACATGGAAGTGTTGGAGTGGGTCCAGAGGAGGCCACGAAGATGCTGAGAGGGCTGCAGCAGCTCTGCTGTGAGGACAGGCTGAGAGAGTTGGGGCTCTGCAGCCTGCAGAAGAGAAGGCTTCCAGGACACCTTAGAGTAGCCTTCCAGGATCTGAAGGGGGCTCCAGGAAGGCTGGGGAGGGACTATTGACAAGGTCTTGTAATGCCAGGACAAGGGGCAATGGGTTTGAAGTGGCAGAGGGGAGATTGAAAGTGGATGTTAGGAGGAAGTTGTTTGCAGTGAGGGTGGTGAGACACTGGCACAGGTTGCCCAGGGAGGTTGTGGTTGCTCCCTCCCTGGAGGTGTTGAAGGCCAGGTTGGAGGAGGCCTTGAGTGAGCTGTGCTAGTGGGAGGTGTCCCTGCCTATGGCAGGGGGTTGGAACTGGATGATCCTTGAGGTCCCTTCCAACCTTACCATTCTATGATTCTATGATAATTTGTGGTAATGACCAGCAAGGAGCCTGTGGTACTTTCAGCACTGCTATTGCTTGAAAAATTATAATGTAAAATTTAATAACAACATCATGTACCTGACAAGAGTATCAGGAGGAGAAAATCTTTGCTTTTGGTCATTAAAGAAGTGAGGAAGGAAAAAAGAGAAAAGTACAGATGGAAGAAAGTGAGAAACTGCAAATGAAAAAGTGAGACTGAGTCAGTAAAATAAAGGTGAGATGGCTGTTATGCTGCGCAGAAATCACATAATCAAGTGCATAACATTTCATCAGAAATATGAAATATTAGTTTGCAATTACTCTGTAGATTTTAAGACTGTACATATCTAAACTACACACAAACTAGAGATAAAAGAACAGTAGTCTATGAACTGATAAAAGATTTGAAGTTGTGGCTGCTCTCTCCCTGGAGGGGTTCAAGGCCAGGTTGGAGGAGGGTTTGAGTGACCTGTACTAGTGGGAGGTGTCCTATGGCAAGGGGTTGGAACTAGGTGATCCTTGAGATCCCTTCCACCCTTACCATTCTATGATTCTATGATTCTATGATAGTTGCTGAGATTGTAGTGGCATAGCACAAACCAGCTGCATTGTGAGTATAAAAGGCAGTTGAGAAGAAAAGAGAACTTTGCCTATGTGTGTACATCCTAACTGCCAAAGGAAAGAAAGAGGATGTTTCCTATGCTACATTTGCACTACATTTGCTTCAAGGACAGGTTGTCCGTTGTCAGTGCTATATGGCTATAAGGTGTTGTAATTTCCATCTACAATTTGCCCAGATTTATTGCAGAACAGAGAACTGCTGCACCTTAAGATTAGGGACTCAAAGTAAACATGATTTCGAGACAGCAAACAGCCTCGTTTGTCACTAGTACAGCTGCAAAGATTGTCACTTCACATTTTAATTAACTCTATGAGTACAGTATGGTAGCAGGCAGGTGAAAAGAGCAGCATGGAAAACACACCAGGTGGCTTCAGCAATGCAAAGACTTACTGGATGACAAATATCTCCTTGCGTCTAAAGAAAAATGAAGAGTATCTGCAAGTAAAACCCATTAACACTTTAGTACATAAACAAAATGAGTACCACTCTTATTCAGCTAACAGCTTGGAAACAAGAATGGTTCCTAGGAGTCACAGTAATCACAGTGCATTGACAATGGCTTTGCTTTCAGCAAGTGTTTGTTTGCTGCTGTTATTAGTGAGTACTAAACAGCGGTAGCTGAATGACATCTGCCACGTACTGAACGTACCACATCCATTACATCCTTAGAGCAGCCTTCCAGGATCTGAAGGGGGCTCCAGGAAGGCTGGGGAGGGACTATTCACAAGGGCTTGCAATGCCAGGACAAGAGGCAATGGGTTTGAAGTGGCAGAGGGGAGATTGAAAGTGGATGTTAGGAGGAAGTTGTTTGGAGTGAGGGTGGTGAGACACTGGCACAGGTTGCCCAGGGAGGTTGTGGAGCACAGAATCACCCAACGTGATCTTTGATCATGTTGGGTGATTCTGTGCTCCACAACCTCCCTGGAGGTCTTCTGTGCTCCACAACCTCCCTGGAGGTGTTCAAGGCCAGGTTGGAGGAGGCCTTGAGTGACCTGTACTAGTGGGAGGTGTCCCTGCCTATGGCAGGAGGTTGGAACTAGATGATCCTTGAGGTCCCTTCCAACTTTACCATTCTATGATTCTATGATTCTATGATTACATTGATGATTTCCAGATGATTCCCAGTATGTTTTCTCATCTGTTACAAGCAGCCATTCCTGTGTGCACTGTTTTGAACAGGTTTGTACATGCAACTTACTCTATACATACACATTACACACACAGACAAAACAAGTCAAGAGTTACAACCTTTCATCTTCCTAGTCTGCAACAGTAGGATGCCTGACTGCTAGGGTAAGACTATTTTAGGTTTCTCATCTTTAAGGAGGCTGCCTACCACAGTGTGACACAGCAGGGAAAATACAGGCAGGTAAAGAATGTTAATCAAACATTTCTGACTTAGCTGGATGTCATGCATTATTGAGAGTCATCATTGTATTGGTATGGTGAATAATACCCACATTTATGGCAGTCAGAAAGAGCAGTTTTCATTCTGATAAATATCTGTGACAAATTCTTTGCTGGACAGAAAATATGAATAACCTGGAATTGCTACATGCATCTAAGAGGAGGAGATGTCAGGGTAGCCAATGTGCTGAGTTCCACACAAAAACCCAGATGTTATGCAAATCCATTTGGGGAGGGGGAAGGACCAAAAAAAAAAAAAAAAAAGCTTTCTATATATCAGTTAAACAATGACAGATTTCTTCTTGAATGAGTTGACTGAGACTTCTGGAGAGCATTTTAGCTCTTTCAAAATGCTTAGGTGGGTTTGCAGTGTACAGAAAACACTGGGCCATTAAAAAAACCCTCAGAAATTCTGCAGGTTTAAAAACGTGTAGTCAGTTTTTTCCTAGCACAATTAAGCAGTGATTTGCACCACAGATCTTTATCTTGTAAAAAGAGCTGAAGATTAAGTGATTTTCTAAAAGCTAGTGAGAAGTGTCTTGAGGATGGAGGTCATACTTTGAAAAAGGATCTCAGTGACCTGTGTAAATAAGAGCACCACAAACACTTCCAAACAAGCAAAGGTCATAAAGGGGTCATGGCTGCAGCCCCTTTGGACTACTGTTTTGCCTAAGGACTATGCTTACCGTGTAAATCTCTCATCCTTCAGCTCCAGGTCTGCCACTGTGATCAACTGATCCAGTTTGAACTTAGTGTCAATAATTTCAGCATCTCTTGGGGAGTATGTGCCTCCCTCTCTTTGCTTCTGACGAATTCTAAACAGAAAATAACAGTGAAAAATAAAAAATCTTAACATTGAAGGGCACATAGGACAATGCTTTGATTGATTAGTCAGGCCGAAAATGAAAATACAGTTGTCAGGAATCCTTTCTTGGTTGTTATTCTCCCATCCAACAATGCAATTAAGTCAAATCCAGCAGTCACAGCATCTAAAATCCTTTAGATGTGAGACTTAGGTGTATCTAACTGATTAAATTTATTATTAAGACAGAAAAGATTATTTACAGTATTTACTTTATATCATGCTGTCAATAGAAAGAAAAAATTGTGAGACTTAGGTGTATCTAACTGATTAAATTTATTATTAAGACAGAAAAGATTATTTACAGTATTTACTTTATATCATGCTGTCAATAGAAAGAAAAAATTGTGAGACTTAGGTGTATCTAACTGATTAAATTTATTATTAAGACAGAAAAGATTATTTACAGTATTTACTTTATATCATGCTGTCAATAGAAAGAAAAAATTGTGAGACTTAGGTGTATCTAACTGATTAAATTTATTATTAAGACAGAAAAGATTATTTACAGTATTTACTTTATATCATGCTGTCAATAGAAAGAAAAAATTGTGAGACTTAGGTGTATCTAACTGATTAAATTTATTATTAAGACAGAAAAGATTATTTACAGTATTTACTTTATATCATGCTGTCAATAGAAAGAAAAAATTGTGAGACTTAGGTGTATCTAACTGATTAAATTTATTATTAAGACAGAAAAGATTATTTACAGTATTTACTTTATATCATGCTGTCAATAGAAAGAAAAAATTGTGAGACTTAGGTGTATCTAACTGATTAAATTTATTATTAAGACAGAAAAGATTATTTACAGTATTTACTTTATATCATGCTGTCAATAGAAAGAAAAAATTGTGAGACTTAGGTGTATCTAACTGATTAAATTTATTATTAAGACAGAAAAGATTATTTACAGTATTTACTTTATATCATGCTGTCAATAGAAAGAAAAAATTGTGAGACTTAGGTGTATCTAACTGATTAAATTTATTATTAAGACAGAAAAGATTATTTACAGTATTTACTTTATATCATGCTGTCAATAGAAAGAAAAAATTGTGAGACTTAGGTGTATCTAACTGATTAAATTTATTACTAAGACAGAAAACATTACTTATAATATTTGCTTTATCTCATGCTGTCAATAGAAAGAAGAAAACTAAAAAGTAATACATTTTCAAATGGCAGATTGGTTCCATTATTGGCTCTCCTTTTAAACATTCTGGAGTCCTTGCAAAGGGAGTGTGGCAAGGATACATGAATCTTACCTGGCAAAAGCGTATCCTGCCGCTACCAAAAGAACAACTGAAAGTATGCACAAAGCAACAGCAAGGACAACTTCTACAGATATTCCTGGAGGTCCTTCACCTGCAACAAAATGTGGAAATCTAATGTTTCATAGATTTCTGACCATTTTTACAATTGTGGAGTCAGAGGGAGTTTTGTTGTCTGTTAAAGAGCTGCTCAGAGGGAAAGGAAAAATGCCAAGAACAATTTATGTTAAGGTTTCTGAGCGCTGTTGATCTATGTAATACAGAGGGCTAACAGCTTACATCTACAGCTTTATAGGCAGCCATCCCCTTGTGCTTTTCAGTGTTACCTGAGAAACAGTTTAAGGCAGGTCTACACTGCAGTAATGTTAATCAGAACCCTAGCCTGAGCTGAGCTCCTGTTTCAGTCTCTACACAGCCAAGAGCAGCCACAAAGCTCTGACAGCTCAGAGTCATCAAACTCCTGAAGGGGAAAAGGAAGCCACAACTTTTTAATTAGAAGGCTTGCAGCCATCTTTCACAGGCACGAAATAAAAGCTGTTTGTTTTGGGAGATACACTCCTCAGGGTGCTGAAGGAATCCATCCAGGGTGCTGAAGGAATCCATCCAGTGATAGGATCAATCTCTCCTCATTGGCTCATGCTGTTTATGTCTGTGGGAATTGGTGATATTGATAGGAAGAATCAACAGCAGGAGAAAAGTTATCATAAAGGCTTATGATAAAAACAGTAAAGGTACTGGTATTCTGATCAGTCAGAATCACAGAATCATAGAGTGGTAAGGTTGGAAGAGACCTCAAAGATCATCTAGTTCCAACCCCCTGCCATAGGCAGGGACACCTCCCACTAGTACAGGTCACTCAAGGCCTCGACCAACCTGGTCTTCAACATCTCCAGGGAGGCTGTGGAGCACAGAAGACCTCCNGCAATGCCAGGACAAGGGGCAATGGGTTTGAAGTGTCAGAGGGGAGATTGAAAGTGGATGTTAGGAGGAAGTTGTTTGCAGTGAGGGTGGTGAGGCACTGGCACAGGTTGCCCAGGGAGGTTGTGGAGCAGAGAAGCACCAAACTTGATCAAAGACCACGTTGAGTGATTCTGTGCTCCACAACCTCCCTGGAGGTGTTCAAGGCCAGGTTGGAGGAGGCCTTGAGTGACCTGTACTAGTGGGAGGTGTCCCTGCCTATGGCAGGGGGTTGGAAGTGGATGATATTTGTGGTCCCTTCCAACCTTACCATTCTATGATTCTATGATAATACAATGCCTGTATGAAAGAACAGTCAACAGAATTAAATATAGCTTTAAAAGCACCTGAAATAATTCTTCCATTGTATAAGTCAAGTTTCAGGTGCAACAGTGGACACTGCAAGGAGAGAATAGTTTGGGCCAGGGGAAGACAACTGGAAGGAAAAGCAAGTACATAACAAAATGTTTCAAGGAGAAAAGAAATGAAAAAGTCCCTACCATGCACAGACCTCTATGGTAAGGCACAAACATTAGAAATGTGGGAGAAGAACAGAAGAGTCTCCAGGGGAACCTCTAACACACTTTGACCTATTTTGCACTGAATGGTGAAGGCAATGTTAAGCTCTGGGGTTAACAACAGCCCAAGCACTGCTGATACTATTAAACAAAACAGTGCTGGAAGAATATCCTCAAGAACAAAAAAAAAAAAAAAAAAAAGTACATTTTGTCCTGCTTCTTTTCAACAGGGAAAGACTACACAAATCAATAGAGATGATCATGAGCAAGGGAAAAGAGACAGAACAGGAAACATTGTGTTGTGTGACTCTGAGGAACTGCAACTCAATACATGACCATAACAAGCTGCAATATGAAAATACCATAAATGTAGGTTTCTCTGCAAAAGGCAGTGTCAGGAAACCCCATTGTGATTATTCCCTCTGTGTCAACCTTTTATTTCACATGGAAAAAGTCCTTACCCTTTTTTAGAGTACACTTAAACAGGAGTACCAGCTGGCCCACACTGATTTGCTGAGCTAGCCCCCAGAGTTTATGAGGAGATTATAACCTGCCTTGATCTATTACAAGTTTAAATGAGATTTCTCACCACGTCTTAATTAGCCCATGGAAGAATCCTGACCTTTCACTGGACATTACTTTTACAATGTCAGTCATGCTTATAAGTAAGAAACTCCACTTCTCCAGCTCAAGAGGAGAGTTGTGGTACTCCAAGTAGGGTTGAGTGGGAGCATTCCAATAACTACTGCTTCAGTGTTCCTCCCTAGCAAAATTCCTATTAACAAGCACCTGTGACATCTGTTACAGACAACTTTCTCATAGGTTTTCCATATTTTTTTCTGCTTGGAACATCTTTAACATCCAGTATTAAATAGCACAGATACGAGGCCAGAGGGAGCTGGACAGGCTGCAGAGGTGTGCCCAGGCCAACCTCAGAAACATTCAACAAGGCCAAGTGTAAGGTCATGCACCTGGGTAGGCACAATCCCAAGCACAACTCCAGGCTGGGTGGGGAATGGCTGAGAGCAGCCCTGAGGAACAGGCCCTGGGGGTGTGGGGTGATGAAAAGCTCCAGATGAGGCTGCAGTGTGAGTGCAGCCCAGACAGCAACTGTGTGCTGGGCTGCAGCAAGAGCAGTGTGGGCAGCAGGGCAAGGGAGGGGATTCTGCCNCTGAACTTGAGGTCATTTCCTCTCATGCTGTTGCTTGTTGCTTGGGAGAAGTTTGGGTAAGATCCCAAACTTCACCTGTCTCAGAGTCCAATTGGCAGCACCGGGCATCTTTCCAGCCACTATTCTCCAAACCTGTAGCATTGCATGGTTGTTGTGACTGAAGTGCAGGACCTGCCACCTTTTGAACCTTATACTATTGGCTTTGGGCTTATCAATACAGCCTGTCCAGATCCCACTGCAGAGCCTTCCTATCCTTAAACAGACTGAAATTTGTGCCTAGCTCGGTGTCACCTGCAAACTTACTGACAGCATTTGATCTCTTCATCCAGCTCATTGATAAAGGCATTGAAGAGAACTGGTCCCAGTAGTAAGCCCCAGAGAAAAGCCTTTGTGACCAGCCACTAGTTGAATTTAATTCCATTCATCACAGTACTTTGGGCCCAGACATCCAGCCAATTTTTCACCCATCAAAGAGTAATATCTCTACATCCAACACAGAGGGAAACTGCAAAGTGTAGATTCTGGCAGTTCACTAGGCCAAATGAGATGTGGTGATTGCATTGGTATGACTGAATCTCTGCTAATCAACTTTATCAATACTGGTTCTTCATTTGGCAGTCTGGCATGAGGTTTGAGACCTCTTGCCAACCACAACGAGATGTACAGGGGAGTGGGGAAGTTTCCTCAGCTGTTATGGTAAAGCTAGGTCTGATAGACATGGACATTATTTACTTCAGGGGAACTGCTATATTGAAAAGAAATATGGATTTGCCTAGGTTCTTTGGAAGTAGAGACACACTTCAGCAAATGACACTCCTTACCTAAGGTTTTGACAGGGTCAGAATAGTCAGAATCTGTAAATTGCCCTTTAATGTTAGTTGCTCTGAACTTAAATCTGTGAAAGAAAACCAAGGAAAAGAGTGAAATTACATTTTGGTGCATTTTCTTCAATATTATTTCACTTAGGAACTAAAAACTGCTTTTCAGTTTTGGTATAGTATAAGCTGGAATAATCAGTCACCTGTTAAAGTGATGTGGGAGACATCAAGGATTCCAGTGTCACTATATTAAAATGTATAATCAAACTTTATGAATTGCTTATCCTGAATTTGAGCTCATTTCATTTAAGCCGAAGCATTTAAAACAACAACAAAAAAAATTGTCTCCCATATTTGTGCTCAGCCAAAAAATTCAGAAACACACAAAGATCATTTCAGTCTCTACTTTCCAGAGTTGAACTGCACATTCTTTATATATATTTCACTTACATCTTTCTCCTGGATGAACAAATGTACTTACAGGTACTGCTTTCTTGGCTTTAGTGGACCATTGCATATTTTGTCTTGACTGCCTGGTATCATACAGGTAGCATCAGCACCTATGACATAGATCTCATCTTTGTCACTCAGATCTTCTTTTCCTTCCAGACATGGTGGATTTGGAAAGCCTTCATTTGTAAAATATGGCCTTGGTCTGTTGAAGTAGGCATCGTACCACTTAGTAACGTTCCCATCATGTTGAGCTGTTGTTAACAAAAGAAATAATCAGATGCAATTTACCTTCTAAGCAGACCTTCAATTAGAGAAGTTAAATAGCAAATCCGATTTTTGCAATTTACCTTCTAACCAAACTTCAAGTAGAGAAGTTAAATAGGAAATCTAATTTTGAAGAGCTCAGCACACTAGCAGCACCATCTACACAGCTAAGTCTACATCTCTCTTTGTGTTTGAACCCAGATTTCCTTACTATGCACACTACCCATCATTTCTTAACTCCAAACAAGTTTGGTGAATCACAGCCAGAAAATGTCATACATGAGCTCTGCCTGTAGGGGTCAAAGGAGGTCAGGAGGTCAAAGGCACAGTCAGGAGGTCAAAGGTCGAGGTCCACTCTGGGAGGAAGGGAGGAAGGG
>WBNM01020136.1:0-10495 GCA_013399055.1 Ramphastos sulfuratus
GGATTTGTGTGTTTTCAGTTGTTACAAGAGATCTTTAACCCAGCCCTGACTGACTAGTGGAGTGTCCTCTTCCCTTCAGTTATGGTCCTTTGCTTCCAGAGACTGAGGTTCCTGAGGGCTGGTCTTAGCAGTAAAGACTGAAGCAAGGAAGGCATTCAGCAACTCTGCCGTCTTCGGTTACCATATCTGCCACGTTGTTCAGTAGTAGACCCACCTTTTCCCTGATCTTCCTTTTGTCATTAACACATTTGAACAAGCTCTTCTTGTTTTCTTTCACCTCCCTGGCAAGACTCTGCTTCACGAGGGCCTTGGCCTTTCTTGTTGCATCTCTACAATCTCTGGTAATATTTCTATAATCCTCTCAATAGACCAGATCTTTTTTCCACAAATTGTAAACCTCCTTTTTATTTTTCTGAGTTTTTCCAAGAGTTCCCTGCTTATCCATGCAGGTCGTCTTTTTTTTTTTTTTTCAAGGGAATACATTTTTCTTGAGTCTGCAGAAGTGTAGAGTTTGAGGAGTTCCCTTCTTCCCCTGCACCAAGATTCACAAGACTAGCTCAGACAGATGGAAGTAAGATGAAACCATATATTCACAGCATGGCACATACCTACAAACATATATATATAATATATACAGATATTTACAACTATATGGACAAGACCTTGAGTGACCTGTACTAGTGGGAGGTGTCCCTGCTTATGGCGGGGGGTTGGAACTATATGACCTTTGAGGTCCCTTCCAACCTTACCATTCTATGATTCTATATACAAGTTAGAAGTAATACAGAAATTCAAAATCCCTCCCAAACAGTCAGACTGCCCAGGAGGGCTCCCAACCAACCCCTCTCCTTTCCACCCCACCCCTTATCTCAGCAATAACCAGACAAAGCTCTGTATAGCTCAGGTGATTAATTTGCAGTGATCTGAGGTGAGATGGCAAAAACTTACAAGGAGTTAGAAGGAAATGGTTAGATTGGCTTACACTGGTTCCATGCAGAGGAATGAAGGCAAGACGGAGCCAGGCACACAGACCAAAGAAGTGAGAGCTTTGTTTATATTTTGACTGTTTATGTCCCTCATCAGAACCAATGAGTGATACAGACATCACTATTATTTTCACAGCCAGCTATCTAATTTCTCTCATTAAAATATTCCAATTAGTCTCAAACCAGCACAAGGAGGTAATGTTTGAATATTAACCAGCTCTCTTGGGCCCCCCTTCTTTCTAAAGCTCTAGATCACTGGATATTTCTAAGTAGAGTTTTGAAGATATTTTTTAATAAGTTTTTTAAAAAATATATTATTACTATAGCTTTAATTTTCATTTATTCTTTCCTTACTTGTAGCTGCTTGGCCTACCAACCTCACAGCTGCCTGCAAGTTTCAGAATGGAGATTATTTCTAAGCAGTGATGTCTGGGCTACTTTCTCAGAGATACTGCCACATCACTTGATGCTACATATTGCCTACCCACACAGGATGCAAATCTGTATAGCCAAAAAGCTATCTTAATGATAACAAGGGATCATTAAGCATTGGTCACTCTGCAAAGCAGCTCTGCACTACCTTTCACTTGGAACATCCTTTCTCTAAGCATTAATGCATTTCCCTATATTTTCTCAAATAAAATATGGCCCTAAACAACAGTATTATTTATGTTTCACTTTGAGTAACTATTTTGACATGATGATTTAACCTAAAGTAATTCTCTTTATGGTATTGCAATCCAGACAAGTAACTTCAGCAGATGTACTCATCGATAATCATTAAACAGTAAATTTACCTGGATTCCTGTTCCTTACATTACCAAGCAACTTAAATGTTAATGTAGTGAAGCCTCAAGGTCAATGTTAATGGCAGCACCACCATCTTTGTTCCACAGATAGGGAACTGAAGCATAGGCAGGTTAAGTAACATGTCCAAGCTGATTAAAAAAATAAAATAAAATAAAACACGAATACATATGAAGACATAGCATCAGCCTCCCATTTCTTGTGCTGTCATAACAAGGGGCCATTTTTACACAGAAGAATCATTTTTTTAAAGTAATTCTAGGGAGTAGTTAGTCTTCTGATTCCTTACGTAAATTTTTATGATGCAGGCACTTTCTGGAGTCTGTGACTCCAGCTAGATTATTATTAGTCCTGCTTTAGCAAGGAAGCAGCAATATGATTCTTCCCTGACAAGAAATACCAGCATAATTTATTGCATTATTACTCCTCTGAACTGAAAGCAATTAATTACCTCCAGCAGGATGCACAAGTGAAAATTCATCAGAGAAATGTGATGAAAAATGTACCCACTGCTTTAAAATAATAGGCACTTAATGGTTTTTTGTTTGCTAGCTAATCTAGAGCATCTTATAAACGACTAAGGACCGGTTATCAGTTGAAGAAACAGTTTTTCCTCCTTTATATTATTCTATCATCCATAATCTCAGATGAGAGGAAGAAAACACTACCACGTTCATATCCAAAATTTTTTTCCCCATTATAAAATTGGTGGTATTTTTGTATGTAGCAGATATGATAAAAGATGCATGGATTTATGTTGGTAGCACTTCTTACTGTTATATATCAAACCCAAACTAACTATTTTGCTGGAAAAGTCAGCAAAGTTATTCTGCACAGCAGAAGACATTCCTATGTGTTCTCAAGGAAGGAAATGCAAAGTGTAGCTTAAAGAAAAAAATATATCATCTCACGAACACAAATCAGACTGTTTCAGAAGGCTAGTATACTTCTATGCTATCTCTATATGCACTGCAAACCTTCCTTCAGGTTCAAAGTAAAAAGAAAATAACAAACACAAATGTGTGTTATGTTAATACACTGGGCATTTACGTTAAAGATAGACACAGAGCTAAACTCACTACATTTATTTTAGCTTTTCAGAATTATTCACATCTGTATGAATCAGTAATTGTTTTTTCTATAAAGTTATTGGAGTAATTTTGCTCTGTATATTTCCGATCAATTCCTCCTCTCAAGGGCACAGTTGAAAAGTGATATTTGAAAACGGTCCCTGATAGATTGCATGGTTAGTCAGCAGCAGAGACAAACAACCTAATCCAGTGCAAATTAGTTCGGCTGCCAGCAATAGTTTTATACAAAGATGTAAATTATGTTGTCAAAATCGGTCGCTTTCTAGCTTGCTGCTCAGCTAACAAGAAACCACTTTGGCTGATAAAGATGAACACTAAGCTTTTCTCGCTTACAAATTTTCAAATCTGCCACTTCAGCATTCTGTTAGCCACAAACAAAACAGGCCCATATAATTGCTTCCTTTTTTCTGCACTGGTATTTCTCTCAGTTTCATTTCTCTACACACAAAAAAAACCCACAAAGAAAAATCGTAAATAGAATTTGAAAAGTGTAATGGTCTTGAAAATTTTCTTTTAAAAATGGCAACCGGGACAGTCACAATCACCTACTTTTAACATTTCCAGCAAAACTGTAAGACATATTCCAATACAAGTATCATCCAGTCATACCAGTGCTTTAGAAGATTTACTGTATAAATGTGGCATTCACAGAACTTCTGAACACAGCATAAATGTCTTGATAAGAGGCAAATACACACATCTATTTTAATGTAAGTTAAAGCGTCTCTGGAACTGCTCTGGCTGACAATGGTCCATCTGTATCTATTACTTTGCATGTTGCTGTTAAATGCAGAAAATATATATGCTATTATTACACCAATCTGCTCACTTTAAGTGTAAACTAGATAGATCTAACATTTGTATGAAAATAATAATGTATTATAACTGTAATTATATCCAGAGTAAGTCAAATAAATAAATTATAAATTACAATTACCCTTTAAAGTTGCTAGTCATACTATTTGCTTTAAAATTAATTGCAGGTGCTTCTGAATGTTTTATTACAGCCCCAAAGTTGTATATTTCAAAGAACGGTACAGATGATTCCTGTTTATTTGTTAAATTAAAGCTTTGTTGGTAAAATTACAGCTTAATTAATATTATGGGTACTGTATAACGAAATAGTTTACCTTGTGCATAATTCATTTCCACATGCATATCTCAGTACAGACTCATTACAGCTCTAAGGCAGCTAAAATAAAATATTCGTCCTTTGCTGGCATTTTTCTAAATAGCAGTTCACTAAATCAATATTATTCACTTGGTATTTTTAAAAGCAGTGTATCTTAATAATTACACAGCATTAGAGTAGGCAATAATTTCACTTGCTAAGCATATTAAATTTAGCAAACCATCAGTCAAATAGTTTGTTCTTCTTTGGAATTTGTAAGCATAGAGTGAGAGCCTGGAACCATGTTACTTTGGTATAAATGTCACATACAGTTTAAGGCTGTGTATGTGACTCCCTAAGCACACACAGTGCCATATATCTTTATTAGTTTCATTGGTCAGTGCAGTGACCAGTTGTTTATACTCATTACAGAAGACAAGGTGAACCATTTGGCACAGACCACAATCACAGCCAAAAACATATGACTTTGCAGAAAACAAAAATTGTAGGAAAGGCTGCACACACTGTATACATACTACCAGACTAATATTATTTATTTATTTTAATGCTGTTTCAGCCTTTCAGTTCCTCAATATGTCAAGGCAAGTCTTTCTTTTGATTTTTTTTTTCTTAATTTAATGTAATTTCACTGCTGATTACCACTAGAGATTGGGGCGGGGGGGGGGGAGAAGAAGATAAATACATTAGTTAAATCAATAGAATAATAATCCACAAACTAGATGAATGTTTTTTAAGTACTACATATAAACCACTATGATTGAGGTGTTTTCCTCACAGAACATACTTCCTTACTCAGTGACTAGAATGCAATCAAACTGGTGATATACTAAAACAAATTCATTAAAGCACATTACAGATTCAGCTATTTTTAATTCCATTATTTTGATTCATCATATCTTCTAATATCATGAATATGCATTTCCTTCATCACATAGATACTAAAAAAAAAAATGTTTCTAAAGGGGAGAGAAAAGATTTCTTTTCCCCACACTCATCTTTATTGCTCTCCCAAGATAATCCCAAATATATTCTAAATTATTCTTTCTGAAGTAAAACATACCTGTGCCCAAGCATTAAGAAGGTGAAGACCCAAGATCAGAATAAAGAATTAAGGATGTATAAACACAGTTTTCTCTCTGAAAATCCCTGATACACCAGCCCTGATATTTAAAAGATTGTATCTTCCATGCCAGCTGACTGGTATTCCAGGATTGTCACAAGGACAGAGGCAAATCTGCTAATAGTTATGGCTCAGGGATTCTTACCACCTGATGTTGAAAACACTAAGATTAACTGTGGGGAAGTCTGAGAGTATAGAGCATACACTATTTTGTCTAGGGTGATCTATTTATGAGAAACAAAAGATGAGAGTCTGGCAGAAGACAATAGAGGCAAAAATGAGAGGAGGAAAATCAGACAGGTTTTGAAGTAAAAAACAACAGAATATGATGGAGATGAAGATTTAAAACTGCATGGGGGGGAATGTGCAATTCAGGGGATATAGCTACTCTAGAGACATTTACAATATAGTCAGTGGATTTATATTTAAGAGGTCTGTAAGTAAAGGGTTTCATCAAGAATATTTTAACATACACTATTTCACAGAGCCTACAGAATGGCAATAATTACCTACAGAAGGACTGAAGCTTCATTTTGCCATGCTGTACTAGCTCAGCATCCTACAAAACTCAAGGAAAATCTGAACACATCAAAGTAAAACACTCAACATGATAAAAACCTTGCAATTGTTTGCTCATTCTAGGCAACAGTTTGGGGAAGGAAATGCAAACTGTGAAGTCAAGAGTGCAAATATACCAGGTCAATTCATTCACTCACCAAACCCTCTTTCATGTACTCACAGATACCTGAAATGAACACCTTAATATTAAGGCGTAAGCAGAATTCCAAAACCTTTGTCTAAATCCAATATCGATACTGACTGCAATCTCAATCAAAACATGCATTTGTTTACTAGACAAATTAAAACAAACAAATTAAAACAATTTAAAAAAAAAACAACCCACACCAAAACCTAGAACAGGAACCAGAGAACCCATCTAACTGTGGAGAATATCTCTGTATGTCCAATTGCTGGCTCAAGCCAAGCCAGAAAGCAATCACATACACAAGCCAGCAATTTGAGTGGAAACTTCAGTTTAGCATAATTTCTACTAATATCATCAAAGTAAAATAGCTGATCTCCTAGTTTCTCTAGAAAAGTTATTAGCATAAATTTCTTATTAATTCAAGGGATTGGTAACTACTGGCCTAAACCATTAGTGATGGGACATCTTAAATCATAGTGGAAAAAGCTGGGGTTCTTTTCTTGCAGAGTAATTTTAATCATCCCATTTCAAAATAACTAGGGCAACCACAGAAACCAAATTTTTAAAACCAATATCCCTAGAGGCTGCATTCCTAGTGTAAAACATTAAAAGCTGTACAAGTTTCAACCTACTCAAAAAACTAAGCAAACTTATTAGGGCTTCATACAGAAATATATTTCCACAGAGGTACCAGCAAGATAAGAGGAAAATTAATTTAAAAAAAAAACAAAACAAAACAAAGGAAAAAAACAACCACATTTCTGTATAGCAGAGGCTTAACGAGAAGTTGTAGTTCAGTATGCTATGGAGCAGGTCTGTCAGAAGCGTACTTGCTGCACTAAAGATAGATTATGACATCGAGAACTGTCTTCCTTCATAGAGCACTACTGGTTTGCTCTCCTATAACAGGAGTTTCATGTTGACTTACTGCTTAGAAGTGCTTGGTTTAAAGTTTCAAACACTGAAGTTCTCTAAAACGGTAACAAAGAAACCTTTTTTAATCCATTTTCTGAAGCTGTACCTTAATTTCACAGGCTTCACAGACTTTTACTGAAGTACTTGGACTTTTATTGTCATGAGGATGAACATGCTGCTTGCTTCAAATAGACACCTACTTACAATATTGCATACTTTAAGCAATTAATATCTTCTTCTACAGCCACCATTAACCGTGATATCCTTAACTTTCAAGACATTGCTGTGCTGTTATATAAGAGAAGATATAAATAGGAAGACCATTTACATTAGGATTGAAAGCTTTATTTTGTTCCTTTCAATTTGCAGAAATATAACTAGACCAACATCTATGTTCATACTGCAATGTTCTAAAAGTCAAAAACTTCCAAATACAAGTTTTTTTTCTGTAATAACATGTAATCAAAATCTACACCTTTGAAGAGCAAGATTTCCTTTGCTATTACAAGTAACTTCCTTGAGTTTTCAAAGTATGAGCCCTACTGAACCTGGGCTGCCAATCAATGAATGTTTAAATGCTATTATCAGTAGTCCTGTTTGTGTATTTTAACCAGCATATATTTTTGATGCTTTTTTAGAACAATAAACTCAGTTATAATGTTTCAAAAGTAGACTTTTGATGGACTCTAGTCAGTATGAAAAGCCTAGAGGTTTTTCTTTCAGTTGTTTTTTATTTCATTAGGAAGGCACTTCTAAAGAAGATTTTCATTTCAACCTATGCCTACCAAAGAAGCAGTCAAGGACACAGCAGCTGCAGAACCATACTAACTTTAGACAAAAACTGCCTTTTAAACTGGGGGATTAAAAACACAAATATTTTTAAATGACACTTTTTAAATGTATCATAGATAGGTCTTCACACCTTGCTGATGACCCTCAATTGTAAGGTGTCTAAATCCAATCATCCACAGCCTTATTCCAAAAAATAATCTTAAGAAAGGCAGAGTGCATACCAAAAGTACTACTCAATGAATATGTATTACAATTGTCTAACCTGTGTTTATGTCACCAGATAAGCGCTTACATGCAGGTACAAACAAACTGAGATCTTTTTGCCTTTGAAGAAGGGGAAGAAAAAGAAGGGAAAAAAAAAAAATCAGGCAGACAAGAAAAAGGAGTGCTATAGAAGGTCCCATTCATGCACCTCCCACACTCCCGCTTCTTTTCCTGGACTGCGGTATGAAAAAACAATGGCTTTTCTGAGGCACTGTGAAGACAAGGCAGCTCTGAAAAAACTAATAGCCATGATTAATGACGATGGGCTAGAGGAGAGTTGGGACACAGCCGCCACATATATCATCCTTTCCCATCAGTCTCTGCTCCTCCCTGCCCCTCTTCCTTCTACAGCAAGGCATTATAAAAATGTCTTATCTGCTTTCCACTTTTTTCTGAAATCACAGTACTGCTGAAAAAAAGAAGGGGGGAAGAGAAAGAGAGAGACAAAGAGGCAATAGGGTGAACAAGAAAATGGCATGTAAAATAACTATAAGATATTCCAGGGGAAAATGCACGAGCTGTAATCATTCAAGATTTCAGCAACTTGACTCTTCACATGCTGAAGCCACATTTTCAAGGTCTTATCTGCCATATGGTTCCCTGTTTCGATGATTTATTAGGTGTAGAAAGTACACTGATAAATTTTACTGCATTTCCCTGAATAGGCAACCTATGGTGTCAATAACAAAGCTCAGGCCGCTTTAATGAAAACTGTAAGCACCAAAGGGTAACCATTTATTTATGAGTCACTACAGTATTACTAGGACAAAATTTATCTTCCCTTCTCACGCACTCTGCAGAAACCAAATCTGGTCAAAGAAACAGCGATCACATCCATATGTCAGTGACTTACTAACATGTCTCCTGCATACTCAGAGCTTGTATCCAAAGAAACAGTTTCTATGTAATGACTATTTTCTCTAATGTAAAAGATGCTCTTAAGTTTTAAAACTTTTCTTAAAAAATACATCTGGTGACAGCTTTCATATCTACAAATCATTATGCAATATCAATTTCCTATGTCTAAGAAAAAAAAACCCAAAACCTATCAAAAATAAAAATAATCATTTTAGTGGTTTAAGCTTTAGCTATAAAGGGGTGGATCGTCAAAATCACTTTAGATAATCTCTGGGGGGGGGGGGGGAGGCGAAAGAAGCTAAAACACAAATGACCGTTTATAAATGCAAAAAAACCAGTGTTTACTGTTCCATCAAAGGTTTCAGAGGATTAAACAACTGACATTAACTCAAAAACAACCCAAATATTGAAATTTCTTATGTGCATGGTTTTTCTTTTCTTTTTTTAAAGGCTTTAGTTTAAAAGTAATTATTTTTCTTTCTCATACACTGAATTTTACTTCTCTTGCACACACAATCCAAAACACACTTAAGATACCAAAGTGAAAATAAAATGCTGCAAAAAGTTACCTGGGTCTTGCTGCTTATAACCACCACTTAAAAGGTATAACAGAATTTCTTTGTTACTCCTCTTTTATAAAATTTTCAACTATTCAGGACTAATCAAGACTGGCAGCACTGTTTGTCTACCTCATACAACTAGGCCTCATCTTTCTGCCTTTTAAAAAACAACCACTAAACCAAGCCATGCATCTCTGTGCATCATTTGATACAAATACCAAGATTACCATGATCACAGATGGTGAGATTTTGGCTCCAACCATTGCGTCTTCATTTTTTCTAAAGATATGCAGAAGTATGTATCAGTAATTGAATTAATTTAGATTTCATTACTACATCATCCAAACAACTAATTAAATCTCAATCAAAAAGTGCCACATTTTCAAAAGGCCAGTGGTTACCATTGCACACCTGGAAAAGCCATTAAGTTCACCTTGAAACTTTACTGGTAGCTTCCAGATAGCAAACTACTGAAAATCTTGCCCTCAACACCCACCTTTAACTCAGATACATAACATATTATTGGTACACACATGTCCTTTTTACTGTAACTATAAACCTGTAGTGTCAATTAATAGCTCTTGGCAGAAGTCCAACAGCAAATATAAGATTTTCGTCCTTGGGGATACAGAGCACAATGCATTTAAGGAGCTGGGCAGTTAAAAGCCTGGCTTTCTAAAGGGCTTTTTAACCTTTGACTAGCGTTGCTCAAATATGGCTTTCTGTGCAAGTAAATGAGTGCCCATGGTTCTAGTCAAGAAGGAAGAGCCACTCCAGCACAGGTCAGTCTTATTTTACAAGCCTGACCCTGAAATGACAGCATACTCTGTCATGACCAATGTGCAAAACACAATGACTGACGGATTCTTTAATTACCAATTAATAAACAACATTTTCTGCATTAACAGGAACCTTCTTTCTTCCTACTGAAAAAAATCCTAGGAAAATAATGCTCAAATTATTATAAATGCAGGACTTTTTCCTCAGTTTTACATCTAAGCAGAAGCCAAAATGTGCACTCTGTAATACTTGATGGAAACAGTGACCTACACCTTTCCAGATTGGACATTCTTGTTCCTCTCTCCCTTCTCCTTCACAGAAGACTTATTATGAAAAAGAAGTTATTTTAGACTTCATTTTTAAACAGGGGAAGAGATAATGAAGGAAGAATTCGCCATATCTGAGTATTTAAATAATCCATCCTGCACAGTCTTGACATAGGCTTTTCTCTATATATACTTTTTTTTTTTTTACTTTTTTTTTT